>PVIY010062551.1:0-10828 GCA_004026745.1 Myrmecophaga tridactyla | reverse complement strand
TCCATATGTTCTACTCTTCTGTTGATATAGTAGCTAAAAGGAGCATCAGACACAAGGTTTTCACATTCACAGAGTCTCATTGTGAAAGCTATATCATTGTTCAATCATCATCAAGAAACATGGCTACTGGAACACAGCTCTACATTTTCAGGCAGTTCCCTCCAGCCTCTCTGCTACATCTTGAACAACAAGGTGATATGTACTTAATGCATAAGAATAACCTCCAGGATAACCTCTTGACTCTGTTTGGAATCTCTCAGCCATTGACACTTGGTCTCGTTTCACTCTTCCCCCTTTGGTCGAGAAGGTTCTCTCAATCCCTTGATGTTAATTCTCAGCTCACTCCAGGGCTTTTCTCAGTCCCTTGATGCTGAGTCTCAGCCCACTCCAGGATCTCTGTCCCACGTTGCCAGGAAGGTACACATCCCTGGGAGTCATGTCCCATGCAGAGAGGGGGAGGGCCAACACTTTTTTGAGCATTTAGAAAATCTGAAACAAATTTTCATCTCAGCTTTCTGCAGAGTTGCTTTCTAAAGTTTAAATAAATAGTTACTACTCCTGTTTGCCTGCTTTTTAGTTTCTAAATTTTTCTTGAATTGACTCCTCTTCTGCCCTTTGTTTTTATGGGCTTGTGTCTCTTTTAAAATCACTTTTTCTGTCATTTTGATGAGATTATAGAAAGGTAGCAAAAATATATGCATGCATTCAATCCTTCATCTTTACCCAGAAGTCTACTCCTCCTTTTCCATTATTTTTGTTATTAGAGCAAGCATTCTAGAAGCTTTTTTCGTAGGATATACGAAATGTCTGAAAATAAGATATCTTTTTAAATGGTGTAGATTGCACAGATTTGGGAAGATTGTAGAAACTCCTATTTGGGTTTCAAAATTTTACAAAATTGTTGCTCACTCTTATAGCAGTTTTTGCATTTCTAAATTTGACTCAGAAAAGCTCCCATGTTTTAGGTCCTAAACTTGAATTATTCTACACATAATTTCTTTTATATTTTGAATTCAATAGAAGAATGTTCCAATAATGTGCTTTTTAATCTAATTTCACCAAAATATATTTCTCTATATACTAAATTTCTGTATTCCTTTTTTTATGGTATAGACATTTGAGCAAGCTCTAAAGCTATATTTTCTTATAGTTCCCCATCTATTTTTAATGATAAAATAAAACCTCAGGTACATCTTAATAGTATAAAATCAGCTTCATAGAGTTTAGTTCTATAACTATCTCTGCTTGCTTCTAAGTGTCGAGCCATTAAAAATAGAATAATATTTATGTTTATGTGTTTCCTTCCATGTTTGCCACAGTGAATCACACCTTAAACTTGCACAATAAATAATTGTTTAATTGAAGCACAATTGGTATTCAGCATAATGTCTATGAGGAAAGACTACCTATAAGAAATCTTTGGGTCTGATGATCGTCTTTAAATTTCACCAAAGACAGGGCATGAAAAGACAATCGTTCTTTTTTTCCTTCTAAAGAACACTGAGATGAAGCAGTTTGGTTGATGTAGGAAATAGGCAAGATGAATGGGCAGAATGTGTAACAAGGTTGAACAACTGATCAAATTTCGTTTTTCAATTGTTTTCTTAAAATTTAAGGGCTGGGTTTAAACTCTTGGCCAATCTTTGGTACCCTGGAAATATACATACATATGCAAATGAAATTGACGGACTTGGTACACATTTGCACAGGCATCATCTAGTGTGTTTCTTGGCACTACCAGTAAGCAAAACCAGTATTATTTTCCCTTTCTGAGGCTAAAGAAGTTCACAAATGTCACCTGGCTGGTTAAGATTCTTCTAAACTGAGGTGTTTCAAACAAATACATCAAATTGTCACTGACCGAATAAAAAAGATTCCAACTTGCAGCAAATGTTTTCAGTATTGTTTATTCATCCCATTCATTCTTACAAAAGGGTTGTGAGAATTTTACAAAATTTCTTTAGTTCTCTAAAGAAATATATCAAGACACACCTAAAGCTTATTTCTGCCAACTTGCATCAAAATAGTAACTAAGAATTAGAAGCAAAGAACATTTCATTTTATTTCTCATTTCTCCCTCATCACCCTAGATCATCAATGGACATAAAATAGATGTTCAAGGGCCTTGTGGATTAAATGAATGAGAGGATTTTCCAAATGGGCTTATCTTCTCAAATTTCAAATGAATTTTATTGAAATTTGCTACATAATGTTAACTTATGTTACTGCATTAAATTCCGTATTCCACATTTCTGCTGGTTAGCAAGTTTTCCAAAATTGTTAGCAGAATGAACATGATGTGTAATGAGCCTTAAAAATGAGAAAAGTGGGCGGGCCACGGTGGCTCAGCAGGTAGGAATGCTTGCCTGTGATGCCAGAGGACCCAGGTTCGGTTCCCGGTGCCTGCCCATGTGAAAAAAAAAAGAGAGAAAAGTCACTAATAAACTTTATTATTTTATTTATCAGTTTATTTATTCTGCCTATTCAAATGTTCCAGAATTATATGAATCATGACACTGTTTGCTTTTAAATGCCTGGATTTTATTTAGGAAAGGTGATCTTTCCCACCCTCAAATTATACACATATAAAGTACGCATTTCGACACTGTAAAACACCCCAACTGCAAGCACAGATATAGCTTAATTCATCCTGCCAAAAGAACAGCCCAGAAACAGAGACAGTCTAGGGCTCTTGAAATGTAAATACAAAATTAATGAATCCCCCCGTTCTAGGACTCATTCTGCTACTCGTGATTTTTAATTAATCATATCACATTTAAATATTTATACCTTTGTAAAATAGAAATAAAACTGAAAACTACCTTCTGAATAGTTTCAAGGAATATCCAGTAAAATAAAATTCAATACTAAAATAGATATGTGTGTATAGGTATATTGAGTCACGGTTGATTACAAAAAAATATCAAGTATTCAATTGCACATGGCAAACTGCTAGGCACTATAAAGAAAGTTAAAACCGCAGCTTTGGGGAAAAACAGTTCTACCTTATTTCTCCTCAAAATTTCATAAAAGCTTCCTTCCTCAAATTTTAATCTACTTTCAAATACTTAATATTTAATAAAGTATGTTTATGCCATATCAAGTAAATATTGAGTCTTGCTAATCATCCTAGCTTGGTAAATAATGCTTCCGGAATTGAACAATCTAGTTGTCTTTAATCTTTCCAGATACACAGCTGTTGTGTTTATGACTGACAAGAAACCATTATGACCTAATTACTGATGCTTGCTCTGGACATATGCAAAATATTTACAACAGAATAAAATAACCAACACAACTCAAATGTCTTGGCACATATAAATTCTGTCATCCACTGACTCCCTTTTATTTTTATTTTTTTAATTTTAGGGCAAATGTGATTATCATGCCATGTGCTCAGCATCATAGAACTAAAAATTACAGGCCCCCAAACCAGCTTA
Source organism: Myrmecophaga tridactyla (assembly GCA_004026745.1). Lineage (NCBI taxonomy): Eukaryota > Metazoa > Chordata > Mammalia > Pilosa > Myrmecophagidae > Myrmecophaga > Myrmecophaga tridactyla. The sequence goes on along the minus strand of PVIY010062551.1, from coordinate 7,388 downwards.
GTTTACATGTACTAGCAGATCCTCATTTTATGAGAATTTCTAAAATATTTCACATATATTTGAACACATTTTTGGCATTATAAAATCAGTAGAAAGGAAATCTAGGCAACTATAACTGCTTTGGATGCTTCAAAATATATAGGATAACTGATGCAGGTCATAAAGACATCTCAGAAACTGGCTCTTCCTTGTCCTTTGCATGTCATTCAGCTATCATTTGATGGACTAAATCTGCTAATGTTATATTGAATCTTCTTCTACTCATCTATTGGTGTTCCAGGATGTTGGTCATGGGCATTAGAGGTATTGATATTTGATGCTTTCAATTAAAATAGGCAGAGGATGGGCAATCATCCTGACTCTTGAATCAGAGTCAGTAACTTATTAAAAAGTATACTTAGGCTAGAATTAGAATCAGGAGACATGGTCTTAGTCCCTCACTCATTGGATTTGACCCAAAGGGTCATACATTTATCTGGACATTGAATTTCTGGCTTTCTAAATAGTAGTACTAGCTAATAGTTCTTCATCTCATACTTCATGGTACTCTTATATTTCTCATTTTATTCAGTTATTAGTTATTTTGCAGACTAAGTACTTTCATATGCTCAGAATTTTAATGTATGCACTCTCATTCTGCAGCCCCACTTGCTTGATATTCCTCAAACACACAACACTGGTTTGAAGGTATCATGTACCCCAGAAAAGCCATATCCTTTAATCCTCGTTCAATATTGCTGGGTAGAATCTGTTTTATTGTTTCCATGGAGATGTGACCCACCCAAATGTGGCTGATAACCTTTGATTAGATGGTTTCCATGGAAATGTGTCTCCACCCATTCAAGATAGGGTTGCTTACTGGAGCCTTTTAAGAGGGAATCATTTTGGAAAAAGCTTTAGAGCCAACAGAGCCCACACAGCCACAAACCTTTGGAGATGCATAAAGATAATGCCCTCAAAGAAGCCATTGAAGAAGCCAGGAGAGAAAGCGAGCAAAGGTATCATGTGCCTTTCCAGCTGTGAGAGAAACCCGAACATCAGTGGCCTTCTTGAACCAAGGTATCTTTCCCTGGGTGCCTTAGTTTGGACATTTTCCTGGCCTTAGAACTGTAAACATGCAACTTAATAAATTCCCTTTTTAAAAGTCAGTCCATTTCTGGTATATCGCGTTCTGGCAGCTTATAAATGAAAACATACATCAAGGAACACGTTTGAACAAGCTATTTTTTCCCTTTGTCTTCTGAATTCTGTTCCCACAGATATTTTCATGCCATGCTCCCTCACTTCAGCCAGGTCTCAATTCAAATGTCTCCTTATCCAAGAGGCCCTCTCTGGCTATTCTCTACAAAGATCAACCCACCACATCCTTGCACTTTTTCATTTTTCTCTGTAGCACTTAGTCCCAACAGATACATATATTTGTATTTGTTTATTAGTTTTTTGTCTATTTTCCCTCATTAGAATATAAGTCCAAAGGCTAAGGATTCTTTTGTTTACTTTTGTACACTCAGTACTTAAAACAGTGCCTGGTACAGAGCACATTCTCAAAAATGTTTGGCTAAGGAATGTACATATATAACTTACTAGGTGCCTGACGTTAGGAAGTTGAAAATTAGTTTATTTTTATTTTTTCTACAATGGTGCTAATAATACATACCTCAAAGAGTAATTGGATTAAATAAAATTAAATATGTAAATCTCAACAGCATAATGTCTGGAATATAGTAGCTTTCAATAAATAATCACTTCCTTTCAATTCAAGCTGATTTAATTCGGTGATATGAACTCCGAAAATGGCTACCTAATTTAGAGACCATATATTTTTTTTTTAGAAATTTATAAGGAAAGGAATTCACCCAAACAGCATAAGAGTAGGCCAATATTTACTTATCTTCTAGGACTCAGCTCAAGTATCTGTTTTAGTTTCCTAGACTGCTTAAGCAAATACCATGAAATGGGTTGGCTTAAACAAAGGGAATTTTTTAGATAACAGTTTTGAGTTAAAAAGAAAGTCCAAATCAAGGCAATGCTTTCACCAGTAGACTGTGGCATTCTGGGACTGGCTGCTGGCAATCCTTGGATCCTCTTTTACATGGCAAAGAACACGGACGCATCTTCTGGTCTCTTTCTTCTCTTCCTGGTTCTGTTTCTGCTTCTTGCTTCCTGTGGCTTCCTCTCTTTATTTGTCTGAATTTCCTTCTCTTATAAAGGACTATGATAATAAGATTAAGACTCATCCTGATGTAGGTGGGCTATGCATTAACCAAAGTAACCTCATCAAAATATTCCACTCTCAATGAGCTCGCATCCACAAGAAGGATGAACTTTAGGAACATATTTTTCCTGGGGTATATACAGTTCCAAACCATCACAATCACTTATTCTTGTAAAGACTTTCCCTGACCCCTCTAAAATCTTACTCCCTATACCCACTGTAGTCCATATCATGCTGTTACTTCTGTTAGGGTAAAACGAAGATGAATTCAAAATACTTACTCCATTATTTGTCATTTTCCCTCGTTAAATAAGTACTTGAAGCCCTGTCTCATGCATCTTCATATCCAAGTCCATAGCACACAGAAATATTCAATAAATAAATAGAATGAATATTTATTTAGAATGAATATTTAGAATGAAATAAAGCATTTGAGGAATATCAAAGAAAAATATTATACTGTATCCTTATAAAGAAAATAGCCTGAAAATCTTTAGAAAACATGCACATGAGAAATTAATTACAATATGCGATTGTAAAGTCAAATGTGAAAAGTCAAGGACTCCAGTTTCCGGTTTGCAATGTGAAGAGGTCAGGTGGACTCTTTGGCAGATAATAGTAATAAAACTGGACAAAATATTTATTCTGAACAATTATTCAAAGACACAAACCACAGGCAGTTTACTTGTGAAAGACAGCAACAGAAACAGGTAAGAACTGGAAATTTGTGGCTTTTTCCCCCTGAGGAAGGTTTTCAATGCCCAAAGCTCATGGGGTGAAACCTAGTTTTACTGATAGGAAAGACAAAGTACAAATCTGGCATAGTAGCTGAAATTTTAGAAAGAAACCCTAGAAGCAAGATAACCACAGAAGTATTAAGATCCAAATTCTGAATATGAGCTGTACCCACATCCCTCGCTTACTGCTAAACTATGGATGAGCAAGAAAGACCAATCAGACAGAATGAGAGAGGACTTTACCTTTGGAGACAAAACAGACCTGGCGAGATTTGTGACTTTGATGCTTTTATGACCGAGTTTATTCCCATTTTGAATGCAAATTAGTAGACAGAAAGCTGAAACCTTATTGACAAGAGGCGACGGAGAAACAGAAATTTGAAGAGGGGGGAAGCACAAAGAGTGTGAGCCCTGATTAAAAGTTTTGCCCAATTCTTTGTCTAACCACGAAACTGCACAAATGATAACTGGAAACTAGGAAAAAAGGAGCAAGGGAAGGCAGGCAGGCTGTGGAAATGGAAAATATATGTACATGCATGTGCATATGCATATATATATATATATATATATTTACACTCACACAATATAACTTTCTTCACTTTATTGACCTCAAAAATACATGACTGTGGTTAGAATTGCCCACCTTTCATGTGGGAGACCCGGGTTTGATTCCCGGACCATGCACCCCCCCCCTCAAAAAAAAAAATACATGCTTAAAGCAAAAATTATAAGACTTTGTTTTGGGTTTATAACATAGATGCAATGTATATGACAATACTAACACAAAGATTGGGGGATAAAATGGAATTACATTGCTACAATTTTCTATATTCTACCTGAAGTTGTTTTACCCAAAGTTATTAGAAAGTATCTTTTAACTTTAAGTAGATTGTGATAAATTATATATATGTATTATAATCCTTGGAGCAAAGAACTATAACTAAAAAATGAGCAGAGCGACTAAAATAAAATACTAAAAACAATTTAACACAAAAGAAAGCAGGAAAGGCAGAACAGAGGAACAAAAAGGACATGAGATAAATATAAAATAAATAACAAAATGACAGACCTAAATCCAACCGTAACAATAATTACTGTTATTATAAAGGGACTCAACTTTCCAATCAAAGGCAGAGGCTGTCAGACTGGATAAAGTAAACAAGGCCCAATTATATGCTGTCTGCTGTCTATGGGAGATTCATTTTAAATACAAAGAAGCAAGTATATTGAAAGTAATAGAACGGTAAAATATATACCACATATGCAGTAAGCATAGTAAAATGGCCATATTAATAAGATAGATAAAACTAACAATTTAAGAAATATTGCTAGAGAAAAAAGGAAAACACTTCATGATGATAAAACAGTCACAACATCAGGAAGATATAACAATCCTAAATATATATAAACTTTAAAAAAGCTTCAAAGGACAGCATTGCAAAAACTGATAGAACAAAGGGGAAGAACATAAATCTACAAAAATAGCTGAATATTGAAAAACAGTTCTGAGAAATTGATAGAAGATGCAGGCAGAAAATTGGTATCAATATGGAAAATCTGAATGACACTCACTGAAACGCAACCTAATTAACATTTATTTAGTACTAAGATGACTCCAGAAAGGATTATTTTCAAGTATATGTCAAATTTTTAACAAAATATCCCATATGTTGAGCCATAAAACAGTCAGAAAGTATATTCTTTGCCTACAGTGGAATTAAATTTGAATCAAAATATCAAGTGAAGCCAAAAATATTTTGAAATTACAAAAAATGTTCCTATATATTCCACAGGTCAAATAAGAAATCACAAAGAAAATTAAAAATTATGTTAAAGTATAAGATAAAGAATACGCAATGTTACACAGTTGGTGGGATGGAGCTAAATCAGTGTTTAGAGTTAAATTTATAGTTATAAATGCTTACACTAGAAAAAAAGAGGGATCGAAAATCAATTTTCCAAGATTTTATCTTAAAAAGCTAGGAAAAGAAGAATAAATTAAACCCAAAGCAAGTGGAAGGCAATATTGAAAATGAGTGGAAATTGAAGAACTAGAAAGGAGACAAATAATGATTAAGAAAATCAATGAAATTAAAATTTTCCTTGAAAAAATTATACAATTGATAATCCACTAACTGGATTGATCAAAGGAAAGAGAAGACCAAATTTACTAATATGAGGAATGAAAGAAGAAATACCATTACAGATCCTATAGATATTTAAATGATAAGAGAATATCATAACCAAACTTTATGCCAATCAATCCAATCATTAGTTAAGTACCCAAATTCCTTGAAAGACATAAATTATCAAATCTAGCAAAAGAAAACTCAATTTCTGAATAGTCAAACATGCAGTACAGAAATTTAACTCAAATTTTTAAATTTCTCCATAAAAGAAATTTCCAGGGCCAGATGGCTTTACCAGTGAATTTTCTCAAATATTCAGTAAAGAAATAACAATACTACACAAACCCATGAAAAAATACAAGAGGAGCAAACAATTCTTAGCACATTTTACAAGACCAGTATTATACCAGTTCTAAAATCAGACAGACATCATGAGAAATGAAAACTGCAGACCAATAACTTTTCTAAACACAGACAAAGAAAAGCCTTTAACGAACTATTAGCAGACAAACTTCTGCAATGTTTAAAGAGGATAATACCACATGACCAAGAATGATCAACCTGAGAAATTCAGGTTGGTTTAAAATCAATCAATGTAATTCATCACATTAATACAATAAATAAAAATAATATGATCTTTTCAATAGATACAGAAAAGACATTTGACAAAATTCAATACCTCATCATGATAAAACTCAGCAAACAGAACAGAAGGGGATAGATTCAATTTGGTAAAGGACATTTATGAAAAACCTACAAGTTCCATACTTAATAGTGAAATATGAATATTTTCTTCATTGCAAGGACATTTGCTCTTTCCACATCTGTTCAACATGTACTGGTGGTCTTAGCCATTGAGATGAGGCAAGAAAAATAAATAAAAGGCAAACAAATTTGGGGGGAGAGAAGTAAAATAGTCTTACTTACAAACAATGTGATGTATAACTAGAAAATTTTAAGGAATCCACAAATAAATGACTAGGATAAATAAATTTAGCAAAGTTGTAGAACACAAGACCAATATTTAAAAATCAATCATGTTTCTACATACTAGCCATGAACAATTGGAAGTGAAATAGAGAAACATTTACATTTACAATAATACCCCAAACATGAGAACTAAATTTAACAAAACATGTAGACACACACTTTAAAATTTATAAAACACTGATGAGAGGGATTTTAAAAGATTAAGTAAATGGAGATATATGCCACATTCATAGATTGGTAGACTCAATATTATTAAGACAGAAATTCTCCTAAAATAGATTTGGTGCAATCACAGCCAATATTGCAGCAGACCTTTTTGAAGACATGGACAAGTCAGTTCTAAAATTTTTATGAAGTTGTAAAGGATCTGGAAAAAAATTTATAAAAGAAGCACAAATTTGGAAGACTTCTATTGACAGATTTAAAGATTTTATTGCAAAGCTAGAGTAATTCAGGTAGTATGTTTTTGACCAGAGAACAAACATGTAGATTGATAAAGTAACCTAGGATAGTTATTAAAAAATGGGCCCAAACATGTATCATCAACTAATTTTCAGTGAAGTTTATCTTTTTACTAAATGGTGCTGGAACAACAGCAATGGTACTGGATATTCAAATAGAAAACAAATGAACCTCAACTCTTACCCTACACTATAAAAGGAAACTTAATTACCCCTAAAGAGTGGGAGAAAGATTAAAGGTGATGGTGGAGTTATACAGAAAAGGTAGGGTTTAACAAATGGGTATGAGTGTGGAATCATTATACTGATATTTCTTTTAGCCTTCAGTACCTTAGAGCAGCTAGAAATAAAAACCTAAAATTGTGGAATAAAAAAAAAAGAAAGAAAGAAACAATGAGAAATTGATCATAGACTAAAGACATAAATTTCTAGAAGAAAACATAAAAGGAAATAAATGCAACTTGGCACAAGCAATGATTTCTCAAGGCACAAAAACCACAAATCACAAAGGAAAGAAACTGATAAATTGAATTTATTCAAATTTAAAACATTGGCTCTTTGAAAGACACCATTAAGAAAATGAAACTGCAAACCACAGGGAGGAAATATGTGTTCTATATAAAGCACCTGTATTTCAAATATATAAAAACTCCTACAGTGGGAATGTCAAATGGTACAACCACTGTGGAAGGCAGTTTGGCGGTTCCTCAAAAAGCTGAATATAGAATTGCCATATGACCCAGCAATACCATTGCTAGGTATCTACTCAGAGGACTTAAGGGCAAAGACACAAACGGACATTTGCACACCAATGTTTATAGCAGCATTATTTACAATTGCAAGGAGATGGAAACAG
>PVIY010062550.1:0-10824 GCA_004026745.1 Myrmecophaga tridactyla | reverse complement strand
TTTGCAACTTGCATCTATGTTGACTGATTCTCTTCTTCACCCTTTAGTCCTTTTATCACGAAAACTACCTTGAGGCAAATATTAAATGTCACTTCTGAGACTGTGTCTTGCTCTGGGCTTGTGCTTACTCATGCCCTTAGTATTTCCCCCATTCACAAGAATTTGAATGCCTTCTCTACTCCCTATGGAGTAGAGTTTCTACCCCATCCTCATCCTTCTATTATATATCCTAATCCTTTGTCCCAAGCTGCTTTGACTTGTTTCTTACTCTTTTTTAGCTATCTGTAAGCTACTTCTGCCTATAGGACAGATTTTGGGAGGGTGAGCCTGAGATTAGTTTCCTAGCTCAGTGGGCATTGACATATTGGTACTCCAATGTATGTACAGGAGTTACTTTGCTCCTGTTGGAACAGTACCAGAGACCTACAATGGGAAAACAGGATGGCACCATACTGATCTGTGCTGAGGACCAGGAAGGGTCTGCAGGGGTACCACAAGTTTCTCCTACCACATTTTTTTTTTTTTTTGCATGGGCAGGCTCCGGGAATGGAACCCGGGTCTCTGGCATGGCAGGTGAGGATTCTGCCACTGAGCCACTGTCACACTGCCCTTTCCTACCACTTTTAAAGCTGCGTTTTCTTGATTCAAAACATGCCCAGTTATTTCAGCCCTTTAACTGCTTTTTGGAGGTTTGTGGCTGACGACTCTGACAGCGTTTGCTAGCTGTTCACAGATTCCGTGGCGGAGTGGCACTCTGTTGCATCTTATACCACCATCTTGTTTGAACAGAAGCCAGTTCTATGGGTTTTAATTAACGTGTAATTGTGGTTTTCATTTTTGAATGTTTAAAGCATACTTTAAATATTTCATGCCTGAAATGACCATCTGCCATCTGCAATTTTACTGTGCCAGATGGATCATTTAACTTGATAGGAGGTTCTATAGGTTATCACACTTATAATAATCACATATTTTGTGTTCAAACCCAAATCCTTTATTTGGGTGACTGTATCAAATAGTGTTCTCTAGAGAAATGAAATCAACCTAATTGATACTAACAATCCAACCTTTCCATTATTGGACATTGTCTTTTAAATGTCATAAAGTGGTATTGAATTCATCCTTCATTTTTGCATATATTTGATGATTAGTGAGATTGAATTTTTTTTTTTTGCTCCTTTGTATTTTTTCCACTGTATATTATCCATGTTCTTTGTCCTTTTTTTTTTTCAGGGGAGGATTTGATGGTTTCCTTATCTTTATATAATATGGTTAATAATAATTTTGTTCTAAATATGTTTATGTGAAATTAATGTGTGTGATTAGTAATGGACCAACAAAAGAATTTTTTATAAACACTGATAGCATGTTGAGATAACTTTAGAATGAAATCTTCAATGTCTTAAGTAATTAGGATGGAAATGATTTAACAAACAATGTAGATAGGTCTTCCCAAGTGAAGGCATACCACTTTTTTATATTTATTTAGTTGGCCTGCCTTTAAAAACAAGTGTGATATATGGTGACCTGCTGCCATCGGGACCATAGTAAACAAATTCCACTTTTAAAAATACGTGTGTGGAAGTTATCATTTGAAATTTCAACAATATTGAAATAAACAAGCTGAGAGAGGTATGCAGTATCATTCCCATTGCCTTCCTTTTTCGCCATGATGCATCTCACAGTACTTTACTGCTTTGAGCCATTTTTAAAAAGTCTCATTAAGTAGATCCATTAGAAAAACAGTTGCTGCCCATTATACTTTTTTTCCTCTTCCTAAAGCGTGTTGTTATTTCATAGACTAAAGGAGATGCCTATTTATGGTGCGATTGGCCATTGAAACTGCAGATTGAGAGAGGGGGTCAAAGGAAACTGCAGATAAAGCGAGTCCCTGTCCTGGAAGGGCGCCAGCCATGATGACCTTTTAAATTGTCACCAAGCTTTTCACAGAAAACAGTTTGGTTTGCAACAGCTCCCTCCTCTCCACAGACAAGAAACAGTGCTTGGTATTAAGTCAAAGACCCCTTTTTCATTGATGATGTGTAATCATATTAAATTACTATGATTTGAATTTCATGAAGGCACCTTCTTGACTATTGCAGCTGTTGGATTTCATCTTCTCCCACCACTCCCACTAGATCTTCCCACTGCTTTTTGTTCCTCCCCATTGGCTTCCAGATTCTTTTCTTTTTTTTTTTTCCCTCTGCCTTTGGAATATCCCATACCCTTTTCCACCCACTCATCTACTCCCTACATTCCTTCCGAGTTTCATCCTGACAGCTCCCTTTGACCCTCTGAATTTTCCATGATCCCAGCATGCTCTTAATGAAGTATATTAAGCTGTCCCCCCGCCGTGTGACTCTAGGAGTGGTTCAACATGTGATCTGTTTCAGGAAGTTCTCTCATGGCAGAAACCACTGACTTTCCTGCATTCAGTGTCCTTCTTGGGCCCATATTTAGAGTCAGAGTCTTTTTGTTCTCTCCCTGCCTGGCGTTTGGCCTGATACTGCAAAGGTGATCATTATCCCTGCCTTAATGTTCCATGATTATTCATTCCATTTTGCCATGTTTAATGGAATATTTAATAGCATCTATGAAGAAGCCTGAAGACTATAAATAAATGTTCTCTTTAGTATAGAAAGGGTTTTATACAACATAAAATTTAGAGCACATTTTTCTTAGAAGCCCTGACATTAATATTCATCATGAGCCCCAAAGTAGAAGCTATTATATTTTAGCATAATGAAGTTTACCATATGTTTCAAAGTCACTTGCAATTGTGCTTCTCATAATGACAATTAGAAAGGTCATCTTGTCTTGCCAGGCTCCACTAGATACATAAAACAGCTCATGGCTGTCAGTATGAAATAGATTAGGACACTTGTGTGCAAATACAAGGTGATAACATGATACTTCTTATCCCAGACTATAGCTGTTTACACCTACTATCCAAACTGAACATGCTATTGTTTGGCCTCAGATGACATATGGAACTAGAAATGGAAACTTCCAAAGCAAAATCACCTGTCTTCTCATTGACTAAATTATAATGAGATTCTTCCCCCTTCTCCCGAATCATTAGATAGAGAAATTTGGATGCAGTCTGCCATTAAGACAAAACTGGTTTGTTTTAAGACTGCCTTAATTTTAAAAATTTAGTCTAATAATTATTTGCAATAAAGTAGGTGTAAAGGATTTTATTTAATTATCCCACGTGTGAACTTCGATGAAATGAGGGGGAGATGGTACAGAGGTAGCCATACATCAAGGAAATGAGGTTTTCTTTTTCCCATGGGCAGGTACGGGGAATCAAACCCAGGTCTCTGGCTGGCAGGTGAGAACTTTGCCTGCTGAGCCAACATGGCCCGTTCTTTCTTTGTTCTTGTTGAGGGATAAATGCACATTAGAGCCAAAGTCGAAAATCTGGGGGAACCTGAAACTTGGAGTTGGGGAGTGGATCGTGGGAGCTGTTGCTGGAGAAAAACATTCTTAATCTGGCTTGATAACAGCAAATTACGTTGCTGTGGTTGAAATATTAATATATCTACCAATGAATATGCCTTCATTTTCTTCATTTGTTCCCTAAGCTGCTTTGCTCTGAATTATAAGAGGCTACACTTCAGTATTCAAGCCTTTAGAATTTATAAGCATTTATCGATAGATAAGAAAGTGGCTCCCCCAGTCCTGGATTCATTAATGTATGTGGACTCCCTTATTTAGGAGAATACAGGGGAAGATTCTGTGGCCAATGAAGCATCTGATTGTTGACATTTGATAGTAATAAAATGAATCAATTATTTTTATGAACCTATTAATTCAACATATATTCATGGAATGCCGACACTGTGCAAAAAAGTTGCCTCTTCCTGACCTTTGTGTTTGAGCTATGCTCTGGAATTGGTTTAATTATCCATGTATCTGGAATGGTTTATGTTCAGGTTTGCCAACGGCAAAGGATTAGTCCATATTCCTTTCAAGGCTAATGGATTATTATCATTATTTTATTAAAGTGATCTTTCCTAATTGACAGTGATAGGAAGAAAGAAATAAAAAATTTAATAACTTTGCTATGAATAAATGGAAAAAAGACATGTATGTAATTAGGAAAAATAAAAAAACTTGTAGCATTGTCTATGAGAAAAGACTTCTTCCTTCTTTATCCTTTTGTTTTATTTTTTTGTTTCCTTGTTTGCTTTTTGGCCTAAATCTTTTATCTTTGGATGAGTGTTGTTGTCTTGTATTATATTCCAAGTTCTGTTTGCTGCTGATGTGGATGGACGTCTGACTTTATTCCAGGAATTATGTAAAAGTTTATTTAACGCTCTTACTTTACTTGTAAATTTTTACTCCCTATGTAATGCTTTTATACAGATATATTTTGTAGGACTATAAGTGTATGTTTAAAATTCCTGTGTAGCCACTTGTGGTGTATTTAGAGAGAATGCATAGTGGAGGATGAGGATGGTAATGAATGGAAACATTGAAGCTCTGCGTCTGAAGATCTTCTCTGCCCAATGCTTTCCTAAATCACATACTACCCCTCATTGTTCTTTCTTCAGGCACCTTGACTCTACTTATTCCCTACTATGATGGTTATAGGTATCTGGAAATAAGGAGAATGTGCTTGCTGTGGAAGTACTTGATTCCCCTTCCCTTTTTTGCATCATTTTGCTATTTCCCAGCAATAACAGATGTAGCTTCAGGGGTGGCTCAAGCATCCTGCACTGCGTGCCTGGGGGTCCTTTCCTGATCTGGTTCTTATATGACCTGGGCCTGGTCTCTCATTCAGATACCTTAGCTGTCACTCAACACCTCACATGAATTGATCACTTCCTATGTGCCAGGCACTATGATAGGCCCTGGGAACAGAAGGTTGAAAAGATATTCTTGGCCTCCAGAAGCTGGCAATCGTTGGTGGGGGGAGGCAAACGTATATAGTAAAAGGGGCACCCTTTGATGAGCAATGAAACAAAAAGCAAGGTGTGATGAGAACAGAGATGAGGACACCTGAGGGTGCCTTGAAGGAGATAGGGAGAGCTTCCCAGAGGAGCAAAGTGGTGGCTTAGAGGCGGATAACGGGTGGAAATACTGTAGTACTGGAGACAAGAGGATATACAAAAATACAGAGGCCAGGGGAGCATGACATTTAGGGAATGATGAGGTGGGAGGCAGAATATGAGGACTTAGGACTTAGATTTGGAGAGATCAGTGATCAACCCCAGCCCTACTACTTACTAAACTGTATAATTTGGGTAAGTTTTCTATCCGACTGTGTATCAGTTTCCTCCTCTGTAAAATAGAAACACAGGTAATAATATTGACCTCATAGGGTTATGGAGAGGGTGAAATGAAATAATATGTATAAAGGAGTTGGCCTAGGGTCCAGGCACATGATAAGTACTCAATAAACATTAATTACAATTATTGATCTGCCTGAACTAAGGATATAAGGAGTGAGAATGATGGAAGATGAGACTGGAGAAGGGAGAAGGAGCCAGACCATAAAATGCCTTTCTCCTATGCTGGAGTTTTCTAATTTTTCTGAAGGTGGTAGGGTAGCCAATAAAGAAATTTTATTTCTTACCTCTTCCACCCCTGGACCATTCTTATCTTATAAATTAGATATGATCACATATAAATGCTTAAAATGTTTAGAAAATTAACATTATACACCTTTTAAAGTAAAAAATACTGACAATACAAAATGCTGACTAGGAGGCAGAACAACCAGATCTCTCATTCATTGCTAGTGGGAATATAAAATGGAACAGCTGATCTGGAAGGCAGTTTAACAGTTCCTATAAAGGTTAACATTCTTACAATGTTGACCCAGCAATTTCACCTCTAGGTATGTATTTATCCTAGAGAAATAAAAGTATGTCTGCAAAAACCATGTCACAAATGTATGTAACGATATTACTCATAATCACCCCAAAATGGAAACAACCTAAATGCCCTTCAGGGGTGAGTGGAATACGAAACTGTGGCACCTTCACACAATGGAATACCATGCAACAAAAAGGCACCAGCTGTTAATGCATACCACAATTTGGATGCATCTCAAATATATCATGCTGAGTGAAGATGGCCATTTATATGATACTCTGAAAAAAACCAAAACTCTAGGGACGGAATAGAAATCAGTAGTTGTGCATATTTGGGGATTGGCGATGAGGAAGGAGCATTCTGTACGGGTATCCTGTTCATGGGGATGTTACAAGAATCTACCCATGTTTTACAACCCACAGAATTGTACAACAAAACAAGTGCAATTTCACTACGTGTAAATGAAAAAATGTCTTTAAAAACTCCAAAATTTATAGATCATTTTACCATGTGCAATACACGTTTTATCTCATTTGATCCTCCCACAGTCCTAGGAGATTGATGTTATTATCTCTAAGTATCTGAGGCTTAGTGAGGTTCAGCTCCAGATCGCACACCTTCCAGAAGGCAGAGCTTGGCACAGACCTAAGGCCATGAATTTCCGCAGAGTTGCACTGTTGCCCTGTAAGGAGTCAGGGAGTGGGAGGTATCCATTTTCTTGGGCTCTGGTCCAGGCTGTTCCCCAGTTCTCCAGCTGACCAGTCAGTGCATGTTTGTTCATATGTCCAGCTGGTTCCAATTTTGCAAGAGGGTAAAAGTTTTAAATGCCTTTCCTAAATTCTTAGCAACAGGAAGGTAGTTGGAGATTGTGTATTTATTTGATGCCTAACTTCTTAACTCATGCTGTTGGTTAAGTTCTGCTTCTTTTCAAAGAACTCTTACCTCCCTGGAAGAGAATTTTTGTTGTGACACCAGTGAAAACCTTGTTTGATTTTTGTTCAATTCCCGGTTTTAACTTAGTCTCCTTGAAGTCATTCAGGCTGTAACCCAAGGCAACTGGATAACTGTGTAGAGCTGTTAATTAACTAATGTAGTCAACATCAGACCAGAGGGTAAGAGATAACTCCTTAGAGAGGGAGGAAAAAAGAGTAAAAACAGAAAATACAAAGAAACAGTAACAACATGAAGACATTTGTTTTGCGTAGTTTATAGTTATTTATTTAAATACCTATTTCCCCAACCTTTTTGTCAAGTTTGTGAGTCATTAATCTCTTCCCACCTCCACCCCTAGTGTCTGCTCAGCCTGTAGAATAGGTGCTTAGAAAAGATTTGTTAAATTAGAGCTTCATTTCAGTGCATACCGAATCTTAGAACTGGATGGAATTTATGATGGATGATATTTGAAAGCATTATTCATCCAACATTCCTTTATTCAGAATCATCCATGTGCCAACCCCTGTGTAGGTGCTTTTAGGAAAGTTGTTTTACTTATGCCTAATAAAATCCTGTGGAGCAACTGTTCTCCTTCATGAATGAGGAAGACAGGGCACTTAGCTAAACCCAGTTGCTCGGTACGTTCCTCTGGACAGGTTCAAATCCTGCTTATGTCACTAAAGAGTAGCATAAAATTGGGTGGTTATTTAACTCTTGTGAGCCTCAGTGTCTGCCCCATTCAGTTACTCATTTAACCAGTAATGGAGTCAGCTTTTGTGGACCTGAAGCTGATTCAATCTGGGGGGCGGGTCTTAGTAACAAAAAAGTATATAAGATTATGAATGCAAAATTAGGTATAGCGCCTTGGAAGGAGCCCATGAAAGTGAGAGGGCCCTGAGGCTAATATGTCTTTACCATTGTGGTAAATCTGCTTTTGCTTTCAACGAATTTGTATAGAGGAAACTATGCACCTGGACTGTGTCAGCCACTGGCTATGAATGATAAGCACAACAGCAGAGTCCAGGCCCTCAGAGATGTTGGAATCTGGCAGGAGAGACACACCAGGAAACAGACAATTACAATACAGTGTGATAACTGCTCAGATGGCGAAGTATGGGAGTGCCAGGGAAAGGTTTCTGGAAGAAATGATATCTAAACTATGACTTAGGATATGTTAAAGTTAAGAAGGGAAAAGTATGGAAGGAGCATTTGAGACAAGAAGCAGCAAGTATGGAGGCTTGGAGGTAAGAGAGAATATGCTATGTTGGGGTACTGTAAGAAGTTCTCTGTGGCTGGGTAGCTTGATTTGGTGGAGGAATGGGGAGAGCTTATGCTCCACAATCAGACAGGGGCCAGTTGGGAAAAAGAATTGTGTGCCATTTGAAGGGGCATGAAATTAATCCTAAGAGCAATATGAAGTGACTGAATGGATTTATTAGAGAGTGATTTGACCATATCTTCATTGAGAAACAAAATCCCTGTGCTTCAGACTGCAGAATGCAGAGTGGATCCAAGCTGGGTAAGAGAACATGGAAGGAGTGTAGTGGTGGGGAGGGGAGACTTGTGCAGTATCCTGGAGAGAGATGAAGGTAACCTAAATAGGTGTGGGACCATGAAGACTGAGAAGTGTGGGTGAATTGCAGAGGTGTTTAGTTTATAGAACTGTTAGGAGTCGGAGATTGGAGTTTGGTGCTGTGGTGTAGTATCTAAGGAGGAATTGAGATTGATGCTCAGGTTCCTGGTCAGGCTCACTGTGGGGAGGTTTTTATTGGAATCAAGACTCTAAGAAAAGCCTATGTGGGAGAGATTATATGTTTACTTTCAGCCAGTTGAGTTTGCTGTTTTTCCATGATGTCCAGGTGGAATGTTCAGTGGACTCCTGGTTGTGACACTGAGGAGAGGGTGGGGCTGACTGTACAGTTTTGGATGCTTTTAGCATGTGGATGAAAAATAAAACCGTGGAAATAGATGAGAGTGCACAGGAAAAGGAAGTGCAGAGAACAGAAGCATAAGGGAGAATCCTAAAGAACACTAACATTTAGGTGGCAGAAGGAAAGGGGCCCCAGAGAAGGATGAGAGACTGTGGTCAGATAAAAGGGGGGACAGGCTAGAGCTGGGGTCACAGAAGCTGTGACAAACACAGGTTATTTCTGTGTGCCCAGTTCTCTTTCTTTAAGGAATGACTTTGACCATTTCATGCCATTCAGGTAAAGCTATGTACCATAACGATCAGCCCTCTGGCCACTGATGGAGCATATGACTCAGATGTAGGCGATCTTAGAGCCCATCATCCTTGCAACTGTGATTGGGTCAAGTGGCGGACATGTGACCTACACAGGGCCAATCAGAGTCCTTCCCTGGTTTTGAAACAGAGATACTAGGATAAGGAAACCTGAGAAGATAAGAATCTGGGGCTTGTGGGTGCTCATTTTCCTGCCATTTGGGAAGAGCTCATCTGTATAATGAAGCCACCAAGAGATAAACAGAGATTAGAGATGGATGGGGAAGGAGTGCTTGTGGATACGAAACTTTGTTTCCTAAAGCTTTTCCTGCTTCTCTGAGTGACCCTTCTGTCCTTCTCAGTTATGTAAGGCTATAAATTCATTTTTTGCATAATCAGGTTTGAGCTGATTGTAGTTTCTGCCTACCACAAGATAATGAAAGAATTCTGACTAATATGGAAGCTAAGGGAAGATGTTATTTTAGGAAAAGTTGGCAGCAAATGTTACAAAGAGAATGCTTTAGAAACAAGCAGGTCATGGGTGACCTTAGGAAAGAGCTGTTTCAGAAGAGTGATGGAAATCAGATTGCATTGGGCGGAGCAGTGAGTAGGAGAGGAGACAGTGAAAGCGTTGAATACTCATTCAGCAAATTTACTTGAAGGGAGAGAAAAAGGGAATGGTGCAGAGAGTACCTGTAAATGGGTTATGGGGTGAGGAGAGTTTTTTTTTTCTTAAGGTTGTGGAAAGGGGATGTATTTGGATGCTAATGGGAGAGTGGAGAGGATGAAGAGAAAGCAGAGAGAGGAGATAACTGACTGAACAGTTCCCCTAGTGCCCAGTAAGGGGCTGGACTCTGCTTCAGTTTTCCATAACGGGTTTTGAATGAATACATGAGTGAGTGAATGAATGGGGAGGATGGCCATGGGTGGAGGTTTGAGGTGAGTGGAGAAGGTTTGCAAGTTTGCCTTGGAGATGGAGGGAGACTGACTTGGGAAACACAGAATTGTCAGCTGTCAATGGTGGGACATGTTTGGGATTGACTCAATGACTTCTAGTTGCAACAGACTCTCAGGTCATGGGGCTTTCTCAAGCTATGCTTAGCGGCCTGGCTTGAGAGAGAAAGTCCTCTTTGGGTATGTCATGGCTGGGGGTTTTCTATGCAAGTAGAGGGGAAGGGCAATCAGATGAGGGAGCTGAAGAAATGAAAGTGGGTGAAGGGACGAACCATAGAGTTTAAATTGGAGGCTAATATAGAGGAGAAAAAAGAAGGGGTCAAATGATCAAATGATGGATGGTCCTGATATAGCCATAGGACATGGGGTGGGGCTCACTGAGTGAAGGCTTTGGGGTTTGGGCAGAATGGGTGGTTTGAAAGGGGACAGGTTCACACAGGGGCAAAAGCCAGGTGTAGCTGGGAGAGTGGGTGGTTCAGCGTGAGTAGAGGCAAGGTTCACCGGGAGGTGAGACCCAGGAACTGGGAAGTCCAGGTATTGACCTTGGATGATGACAGGACTTGGGGAGGGAGGAAGATGGTGATCCAGGATCAGAGCCTTCAGAGAAGAGGAGATGTCCAGGATGACAGCAATGAGAAGGGAAGTTACTGGTAAAAGCTGAATGCCCTGAGCCTCAAAGGAGCAGCAGATTTTATGTGATGGGAGCCAGGAGGATGCCTACTCCTCTCCTGACCCTCAGCTTCTTAGATGATGGGAGAGTGAAGTGAGCTGCAAGGGGTGTGATGCCCTCCAAGGATGACCAGGCCTCTGTTAGGGCAAAGTCACGGAGGAAGCATTAGTGACAGGGCTGAAGATGCAGGAGAACTTGATAACCAGGGATGGGGGTTCCA
>PVIY010062549.1:0-10828 GCA_004026745.1 Myrmecophaga tridactyla | reverse complement strand
CAAATAATGACCTAGCTGACCCACTTGTGGGTCAAACACCTAAGTATAAGAACTAGCACCATAAAGCTTCTAGAAGAAAATGCAGGGAAACATCTTCAAGACTCAGTAATAGGAGGTAGCTTCCTAAACTTTACACCAAAGCACAAGCAACAAAAGATAAAACAGATAAACAGCAAGTCTTCAAAATCAAATGCTTCTGCACCTCAGAAGACTTTGTCAAAAAGGTGAAGAGGCAGCCAACTCAATGGGAGAAAATATTTGGAAACCACATAGCGGACAAAGATTTGATTTCTTGTATATACAAAGAAATCATACACCTCAATAACAAAAGAACAAATAACCCAATTATAAAATGGGCTAAAGATATGACCAGGCATTTTTTCCTAAAGAGCAAATATCGATGGCTCTAAAGCACATGAAGAGATGCTCATTTTCACTGGCTATAAGGGAAATGCAGATCAAGACTAAAATGAGATACCACCTCACACCTATAAGAATGGCTGCTATTAAACAAATAGGAAACTATAAACGTTGGAGAGGATGTGGAGAAACTGGGACATTAATGCACTGCTGGTGGGAATGTATAATGGTGCAGACACTATGGAAGACTTTTTCATGGTTCCTTAGGAAACTAAATATCAACTTGCCCTATGACCCAGCAATAGCACTAGTTGGTATATACCTAGAAGAGCTGAAAGCAATGCCACAAACAGACATTTGCACACCAACATTCAAAGCAGCATTATTCACAATCGCCAAAAAGATGGAAACAAACCAAATGCCCATCAATAGACAAGTGGATCACCAAAATGTGGCATATACATATGATGGAATATTATACAGCAGTTAAGACAAAATGATACCTTGAAGCGCATGACAAGATGGATGAGCCTTGAGGACATAATGCTGAGTGAAACTAGTCAGACACAAAAGGATAGATACTATATGATTCCACTTTTATGACCAGCATAAAGGTATAACCAGAGGCTTATAATATAGAACATAGGGGACTTAGAGATACACAGAAACTAAAGATGGGTGAGCCGTTAGCTAATGAGGGTGAACTCCAATGTAAGGGAATAGATAGGAGTGAAGGTGATTCTCTAGTGGGTCTCCAAGTAATATTCCCATACTGAAGATGAACAAGATTGAAAGGGGTTGTATAGACCTAGGTGTTCCACTGAGTAACACTAGAAATATGAATTAGGTCTCACAAGAAGTACTTCAAAGAAAGAGTGTTTAAGCCTAAGATACGGGGGTGGGGGGTGGGGGTGGGGGCAGAACTGCTATTGCTATGTGATGAGCTATGTTCAAAAGGAAACCATCAGCACTACCACAGCAACAGCAGAGGTAAATAATGGGGGGAGGGACAAGAGTTAACAGGAGGTTTAGATTTCCTATTAGGTGAAGGTGTGTTTACTGGTTTTCTTTCTCTTGGGAACAATAAAATTATCTAAAATTGAGGATGCTGATGGACTGTGGACTCTGGGCCTTCTACATGATGCCTGATGAATGCAGGTGGCTGAAGGATATACTGACTGAGAAACAGATTGGTGAACAATGGGGTATACTTACGAACGAAGGCTGTGCTGCTACAAAAAGGAACAAAGTCATGAGGCATGCAATGATGTGAATGAACATGTGGGACATTTGGTGAGGAACAAAATAAGTCAGGAACAAAAAAACAGCAATGGTTTGGTCACCTTTAGAAGATGCTTATAAGAAGACGAGGCCTAGATTGTAAGCTTTTACAGCAGACTCATTAAGTCTGAGGGGTGATTATTATTTCTGGATTTTGAGAGGCTCTTTTATATATATATATAGAGAGAGAGAGATAAAAATGAAGCCGAACAGGTTCAGGTTAAAGTAATTCAGAACACAGGGGGGTTAGGAAGACGCCTAGTACCACACACACTCTTTGAGACCAATGAAAGAAAGGTTTATTTGCTCTGGAACTGAAATTTTCTGTTGTACATAACCTAATTTAATGTATCTGTATAGCTCATTTGAACAACTGAAACACAAGGAACCCAGAATAAGAAAGAGGTCCTTTAATCCTGTATAGGTTATTATAACGCCTGGAAACATCCTAGCGTATATTAAGCAGATAATCAAAAAGTATTGGCAAAGTTCCCTGAGGGATGGGAGAATGAACATGGAACTATTAAACCTTACCATCAGGGAATCCCCCGATACTGCGTCAAACCTTAGGGACACCCAAATCAATAGGCCAAGCCCTCGATCATGAGGCTTACTCTTGTGAAGCTTATATAGGTAGCAGAGAAGCTTAGACTACCTATAGGCATGCCTAAGAGTTACTTCTGGAGGGCCTCTGTTGTCGCTCAGATGTGGCCTCACTCTCTCAGATTTTACAACTCCGCAAGTGAAATCATTGCCCTCCCCCCCTACATGGGACAAGACATCCAGGAGTGAAAATCTCCCTAGCAGTGTGGGAGGTGACTCCCAGGGATGAATCCAGACCTGGCACCATGGGATCAATAATTCCATCCTGACCAAAAGGGGGAAAAGAAGTGTAATTAATAAAGTATCAGTGGCAGAGAGAGTTGAATAGAGCTGAGAAGGCTACCCTAGGGGTTGCTCTAACGCAAGCTTCAGTTAGACCTTGCTACCTGTCATAACCTGCCTACCCGCAACCAGGACCATTCCAACCAATCCTAAAGAACACCTAGGGCAATATATAAGATTCCACAAGGGTTCCATGCACTAGAGTAATTCTACAGAAATCTACAACCTCCAGTTGGGTCCCTGGTTCAGGTAAGTCCTGAAACCTAGCCCAGCCTCTCCAGAACATCAGATAGTTCCATCTCCCTACCCCATATTAGTGACAGACACTTCAAATATGAAAAAGTTAGAACTGCCATAGCCTAAACACCCCTGAAAAGAGGTATGGAAAGATCAAAGGTAATGGTGGAGTTATACATAGAAGATAAGATTTAACAAATGAATATGAACGCTGAATCATTAAATTAATATCTTTTATAGTCTTTTAGTATTTTAGAGCAGCTAAAAGTAAAAACCTAAAATTGTGAAACTGTAACCCATGTTAAACTCTGAAATATGTTCTACAACTAATTGCGGTGCTGTGCTTTGAAATGTACAGCTTTTTGTACAAAAAAAGAAGGAAAAAAAGAAGACTGTGATAATAAAAAAAATATTTAAGTCCTCTAGCCTCCTATATTCTGGAGCAGCTAGAAATAAAAATATGAGAGGATTGTATGGTAGCCCATGACAAACTGTGGGATCTGTCATGTAACCACTTGTTGAAGAGTGCTTTGAAAACTATTGCTTTTTTTAATCTCTTTGCTTTGTATATATGTTATACTATACAATAAAAAGTTTTTCAAAAATTTAATAAGATTGAAATTATGCAAAACATTTTCTTTGATCACAATGGAATTAAGCTGGAAATTAATAATCACCAAAGAACCAGAACTTTTACAAATATTTGGAGATTAAATAACACACTTTTAAACAATCAATGGGTCAAAGAAGAAATTGTTAGAGAAACTGGTAAATATCTGGAGACAAATGAAAATGAAAATACAACAAACATATCTGAACTTGTGGGATGCAGCAAAAGCAGTGCTAAGAGGGGGAATTTATCACCCTAAATGCCTACATTAAAAAAGAAGATCAAGCAAAAATAGGGGACCTAACTGCTCACCTGAAAGAACTAAAGAAAGAACAGCAAACTAACCCCAAAGCAAATGCAGCAAGAGAAATAAAGATTACAGTAGAAAGAAACAAACTGGAGAACAATAAGCAACAGAAAGAATCAACAAAATTAAAAGTTGGTTCTTTGAGAAAATCAATAAAATTGACGAGACCCCTAGCTAGATTGACCAAAAAGAAAAGAAAGGGGAGCAAATAAACAAAATTAGAAATCAGCAATGAGTTGTTAGTACTGATCCTGAAGAAAATAAAAGAATCATAAGAGGCTGTTACGAACAGCTATACACCAGTTAGCTAGACAACTTATATAAAACGGACAAAGTCCTAGAAACATATGAATTACCAACACTGTCTCGAGAAGAAATAGCAGATCTTAACAGACCTAGTACATGAGAAGAAATTCAATTAGTTATTAAAAATCTTCCTACAAAGAAAAGTCCAGACCCAGATGACTTCACAGGGGAATTTTATCAAAAATTCCAAAAGGAACTAGCATGAATTTTGCCCAAATTCTTTCAAAAATTGAGGAGAAAGGTTCACTACCTAACTCATTTTATGAAGCTAATATCACTTTAATACCAAAACAAGATAGAGGTGTAACAAGAAAGGAAAACTGCAGGACCAATTTCCCTAATGTTCATAGGAACAAAAATTCTAAACAAAATACTAGCAAATTGAATCCAGTGATACATTAAAAGAATTATTCATCACAACCAAGTGGGATTTATACCAGAAATGCAAGAGTGGTTCAACATAAGAAAATAAATAAATGCAATACAGTATATTAATAAATTCAATGGGGAAAAAACACACGATCATATTGAATGATGCTGAAAAAGCATTAGACAAAAGTCAGCATCTTTTTCTGGTAAAAACACTACAAAAGGCAGGAATCATAGGACACTCCCTCAACATAATAAAAGGCATATATAAAAAAACAATAGCTAGCATTATACTTAACAGTAAGAGATTGAAAGCATTCCTCTTAAGATTGGGAACAAGACAAGGATACCCATTGTCATCATTATTCAACCCTGAACTAGAAGTCCTAGCAAGAGAAATTAGGAGGCAGAAAGAAATAAAAGGCATACAAATTGGAAATAAAGTAAAACTTTCATCATTTGCAGAAGATATAATCCTGAACTTAGAAAATCCTGAGCAATCCACAACAAAGCTACTTGAGTTAAAAAGCAAATTTAGTATAGTGGCAGGATACAAAATTAATGTACAAAAATCAGAAATGTTTCTATATACAAATAATGACCTAACTATGGAGACAATTAAGGAAAAAATTCCATTCAAAATAGCCACTAAGAAAAAAAAAAGCACTAAAAGAATCAAGTATCTAGGAATAAGCTTAACCAGGGAAGTTAATGAACTATATACACACAAAAAAAAACTACAGAATATTGTTAAAAGAAATTAAAGAAGAGCTAAATAGGTAGAAACATATCCCATGCTCATGGGTAGGAAGAATGAATGTTAATGCCAATCCTACCTGAACTGATCTATAGACTCAATGCAATACCAATCAAAATTCGAACAGCCTATTTTGAAGGCTTGGAATAGCTAGTTATCAAATTCATTTGGATAGGAAAGAAACCCCAAATAGCTATTCTTAGAAAGACGAGGGAAGTGAGAGAACTAACACTTTCTGATTTGAAAACTTATTAAAAAGCCGCAGTACTCAAAACAGCATGGCATTAGCACAAAGCACATGGTACTGACCAAGGGAACAGACTTGAGAGGACAGAGTTGACCATCAAATTTATGGTCAACTGATCTTCGACAAGGCTCCCAAATCCACTGATTTGGGACATAATAATCTTTTCAATAAATGGGCTCAGGAAACTGGATATCAATCATCAAAAGAATGAAAGAGAACCCATATCTTACACCTTATACAAAAATTAACTCAAAATGGATCAAAGACCTAACTATTAAGATCCTTTAGTATAAAACTCCTGGAAGAAAACATAGGGAAACATCTTCAAGCCCTGGTAAGACCTGAATTTTCCACCCAAAGTACAGGCAATGAAAGAAAAAATAGATAAATGGGAGCTCCTCAGAAGCAAAAGCTTCTGCGCCTCAAAGGATTTTGTCAAAAGGTAAAGAGGAAGCCAATTCAATGGGAGAAAATATTTGGAAACTATACATGAGATAAAGGTTTGATAGCCCTTGTACATAAAGAAAATCCAACAACAAAAGAATAAGCAACCCAATTATAAACTAGGCAAAAGATATGAACGGACACTTTTCTGAAGAGCAAATATAAATGTCTAAAAAGCACATGGAGAGTTGCTCATCTTCGTCAGCTATAAGGGAAATGAGATATCTCACACCTGTAGGAATGGCTGTCATTAAATAAACAGACAGCTACAAATGTTGGAGAGGACGTGGAGAAACTGGAACGCTTACTCACTGCTTGTGGGGCTGTATAATGGAGCAGCTGCTATGGAAGGACACTCGGCGGTAGGTTAAGCATCAAGTTGCCCAATACTCTGTATATACCCAGAAGAGCTGAAAGTGACGCGAACAGACATTTGCACACCAATGTTTACAGTGGCATTCTTCACAGCTGCTAAAAGATTAAAGCAATTCAAGTGCCCATCAACGGATGAGTGGATAAACAAAGTGTGGTACATACACACAATGGAATATTATGCAACAAAAAGATGAAATGAGGGCCTGAGGCATATGACAACATGGCTGAGCCTTGAGGGCATAATGCTGAGTGAAATAAGCCAGACACAAAAGGAGAGATACTGTATGATCTCAGTATTATGACTCTGGTAAAGATGACAATGTCAAAGGCTCAGGAAAGCTGAATGAGTTGCTCTGGATAACAGGCCAAGAAGTGATCAGAGATGAAAAGTCAAGGCAACTTTCTCTGACATTTTGCTCAAGTACGATCTGGATGCAGATTCTGGGGACAGATGGGGAATGTGGTGTTCTCCTGCCTACGTTACCCTCCCCCCTCCCCTCTTTTCTCTCCCTCCTCTCTCTCTTTCTCTCTTCCCTAAAATTAAATAAATAAATAAATAAGACATTACAGCTCCATCACAGACTAAAAATAGCAGAAGTCACTATGTGTTTTATAATGTCAGTATTAAGCATTTATTTATGAACGTTTACTGAGGACATATTCAGTTGGGTTAAAGTCTGAGAAGCAAACACCAAAATGGTATTAGACGTGCCATGCAAAAGAAAAAAATAATAATAATGTATCAATGGCTAAGGGAGTTCAAATAGAAACAAGAAGCTCTTCTGGAGGTTACTCTTATGCAAGCTTCAGCAAGATACTGGTAATCGCCATGGTTTGCCAACCCCCAACTAACAGCATTCCTGTTCACCTTAAAGAACACCCAGGGCTCTATCTGAGATCCTATAAAAGTTGCACATACTAAGTTTACTTTTCAGAAACCTAAAACCTTCAGATGGTTCCTAGGCCAGATAAATCCTGAAACCCTGCTGTGCCAATCTCTCCAAGCTCATCAACCAGTTCCAACCCCCATTCCTATTTATTAAGTTGCAAGTTTCTAGTTCTAAGGCTGTGAAAATGTCCAAATTAAGGCACCAACAAGAGGTTACCTTCATTCAAGAAAGACTGATTCTATCCGGAACACCTCTCTCAGTTGGAAAGGCATGTGATGGCATCTGCTGGGGTCTCTGGCTTCTCATTTCAAACATCTTCACCAGGGACATTCTTTCTTTATCCCCAAAGGTCTCTGGCTATGTGGGCTCTTTTGGCAGTGATGCTTTTTCCAAAATCGTTCTCTCTTGCAGGGTTCCACTAAGCAACCCCTCTTTGAATGGGTGGAGGCACATCTCCACAGAAACAATAAAAAAGATTCCACCCAGAGATGACTCCGGGGATTGAGTCAGTCCCTGGGACCGTGGGATCAACAATGCCATCCTGACCAAAACAGGGGAAAGAAGCATAACAAATAAGATATCAGTGGCTAAGAGAGTTCAAATAGAGTTGAGAGGCTATTCCAGAGGTCACTCTTATGCATGCTTCAGTTAGACATTGCTACCTATCATAACTTGCCAAAACCCAACCAAATCCATTCCAACCAATTCTAAAGAACACCTAGGGCAATATGTAAGATTCTACAAAGGTTCCATGAAGGGGGCGCACACCAGTTCCACAGGGTTTTGAGGAGAGGGTAAGGTAAAGAGAGCAGAAAGTCTTTATATATATATCTGTATTTTTTTTAACATTGTAAAGTTTAATAGCTTTTATTCCAAAATATATAAAATTGAATTAAGATACTATACAATAAAAAAGTTAAAAGAATAAAATTTTTAAAAAGTGAATTAAGAAAATAATATTTTGTTTCTTTAGTGAGAATGTTAATAACAAAGACCATTAAAAGTCGAACCAATATCCACGTTCACAAGAATGGCCTTTACAAAGAGCTTCTTAGGGGTACGGAGTAGGCTTTAAGGGAAGTGAACATCCAATATAAAGAACAAAAAAATCCAATGTTTCAGACTCAACATCTTACACTTAAGTATCACAATGCCTTACAAGTCTCAGGAGGGAACCCACGTTCCCAAGTATATCGTTTTGCTTTGATATGAGGAATATTCCAAATCCACGGCCAATCTTTACTTCCATAAAGTTCTGGAGGCAAATCACATGGTACAGGGAAGGAGGCCACCAGCTCCTGGCTGCCTGTGAAGAATTTCTGTTGAAGCTGTCCAGGTAGAATGTAGAAAAGAGGAAAAGGATTCTAAGCTCATAAGAATGGATCATCAGCCGAGCACTCTTTTTCTCTAAAACTTCCCAGGCACCCTGGACACATTAGCACTTGTAAGAAGGAACCAAGCAATTTTGCTAAAGTCTTCAAAGGGCGTCATGTATGTCTTAATATGTGGTATGGCATTGCTGCAGCCAGATGTCTTGATTGAACATTTGTGAAAGTAGAAATGGAGTCAGTTCTGTTTTTCAGCTGTCTGGATACTACAGCTAACTGAGCCCCCCAGCAGGATATCCTTCTAAGCTTGTTTGCACATTTTCCACAGAAGGGTAAATCAGGTGAAGAGGAACAGCATTTCCCTGCGGGGTCCTGCCTTCCTTTCCCAGTGTCATGAGGCTCTCTTTAAACTCAGAGCATAACCATTTTGAGTCATCGGCCCCCATGGAGCCAATGCTTGGAAACTGACTTACAATAACCCATGACTCAGTTTTAAGTATGGATGAGGCATATTCCTTCAGAAGCTTCCTGAGGCTAAAATGTCCCCAATTTTCTCTTTTCCTTTTTTAAAGATAACCAAGGCCTGAGAGTGTGCTTTCCTGGGCTGCCCAGCATATGCTCCTCCGGCCCTTTTAGACATCTTCCCTGAGATACACTTTCCTCCCCTGCTAGTAGATGGTGCTCTTCTGCAGCCTATTCCCCTTAGCCCACAAAAGGCAGGCCATTCTTAGCTATCCTCTCCAGGATATGGCATAGCCACATAGGTTGGGCAGGTTGAAACCACTGGTCCCAGCAGCCCAGACTCACCAGCTAGAAAGCTGGGACAGTGACAGAACGTGTTCTGCCTGTTTCTGGGAGAGTTGACTGCCACTGACCTTTCAGTCTGCAGCTGCCCACCTGCCAGGACCGGACACCCTGAAGCCTTCTGCCCTGGGAGTGGAGGATGGGCGCAAAGCCCGGGTCTGAGGGGGGCCACTCATGATCCTCCACCACAGCTTCTCTTTTTTTAAATCCTGCACTTTCCTGGGTGTTGCACAGCACTCCACCCGATCTCCAGAGCTCCAGAACTTTGCTCTGGACAGTTTCTGCCTGTTCCCTAGTTGCTTTTTCTGGGAGAGAAAAGAGTCTAGCCTCTCACTAAATCAGCCATCTTGGATCTTCCTCCTCTCCATTTAGTGGGCTCTTTTGGCAGTGATGCTTTTTCCAATGTCTAACTGAAGCATGCATAAGAGTGGGGAGAGGGTAAGGTAAAGAGAGCAGAAAGTCTCTTTTATAGCAGAAAGCATTTACATTTTAAGTAACTATTAGGAACAGCGGACTTTCTTCTGCCATTTTGCTATTTGGTTTTTGTAAGTCCTATAGCTTTTTGTTCCTGAATTCTTCCATTACTGCCTACTTTCATATTTATTTGATTTTTTGAATTGTATTATTTTGAGTCCTCTTCATTTCCATCTGTACATATTTTTCAGATATTTTCTTTGCAGTTACAATGGGGCTTAAATTTCACATCTTAAATCAATTACAGTCACATTTTATTTGCTACCTGCTTAACTTCAATAGCATATACACACTATGTTCCTAAACCCCTTCACTGCCCCCCCCACCTTTTTGTTCTACTTGTTTAAAATAATTTCTTTACACATTGTAACTCCCAAACCGTAGATTTCTAATTCCTCTTTATGCTTTAGAACCTCTAAGATGAAAAAAGTGGAGTTACATACCGAAAGTGCACTCCAATAGTGTTGGCGCTGATAATCACCCACATGGTCATCTTTATCCCAGATCTTTTTTGTGGTACTTCAATCTACTGTCTAGTGTCCTTTTCTTTCAAGATGAAGAACTCTGTTTTAGGCTGCTCAACCAAATACTACAGAATGGGTCAGGTTAAATAATGGTAATTTATTTTCTTATGGTCCTGAGGCTAAAAGAAAGTCCAAATCAAGGCATCCTCAAGGTAATGCTTTCTCCTCAAATAATGTGGCATTCCAGGGCTGGCTGATGGTGATTCTTGGTCCTTGGCTTGTTACATGGCAATGCATATGACACCCTCTTTATTCTCTTCTGGGTTTCGCTGATTTCCTTCTTACTTCCTGTGTGTGAATATCATTCCACTTCTAAAGCACTCACTGGAGTGCTTGCTTCTCATATATTGTGCCAGACCCTGAAATTCAGCCACTCCAGCAATCAGAGTAGCAACGCTTGTTGGTTTAGCATATGTGGATGTGTTTGAAAATACCCCCTTAGGGCCATTTCTCAGCACCCTTAAAAATGCCAGTTGTCTTTACATCAGCAAAGACTAATGCTCTTAAGTGATAATACATAAAGCCATTGTCAGTCTTTTTCCTACTTTAAAAATGCTGAGATTTAATTGACCAATATTTTATTTAACACCCATCCTGATTGCGGTGGGTCACCCCTTTTTTTTTTTTTTT
>PVIY010062548.1:0-10829 GCA_004026745.1 Myrmecophaga tridactyla | reverse complement strand
TCCTCCTATTTGCTTTGTTCCTGACAATGTACCTGGTCACTCTCACTGGGAACCTGCTCATCATCCTGGCCACCGTCTCTGATGCCCACCTGCACACGCCCATGTACTTCTTCCTTGCTAACCTGTCTTTTGCAGACATCTGTTTCACTTCCACCACTGTTCCAAAGATGCTGGTGAATATCCAGACACAGACCAAAACTATAAGTTATGGGAACTGCCTCGCCCAGTTGTATTTTTTCACAGTGTTTGGACAGTTAGACAACTTACTCTTAACCGTGATGGCCTATGACCGTTATGTGGCCATCTGTCACCCACTGCACTACATGGTCATCATGAACCCCAAGCTCTGTGGCATACTGATGCTGGCATCATGGATATTTAGTGTTCTGGACTCTCTTTTACATGGCCTAATGGTTTTGAGATTGTCTTTTTGTACAGAGTTGGAAATTCCTCACTTTTTTTGTGAACTTAGTCAAGTAATCCAACTTGCATGTTCTGACACCTTCCTCAATGACCTAGTGTTGTATTTTGCAAGTGGAATTCTGGGTGGTATTCCACTCACTGGCATCCTTTTCTCTTACTCTAAGATTGCATGCTGTATTTTGAGAATTTCATCAGGTGGAGGCAAGTATAAAGCATTTTCTACCTGTGGGTCTCATCTTTCAGTGGTGTCCTTGTTTTATGGTACCGGTCTTGGAGTGTATCTTAGTTCCACAATTACACAAAACACAAGGGCAAGGGCAATAGCTTCCGTGATGTATACAGTCGTCACTCCCATGCTTAACCCCTTTATCTATAGTCTTAGGAACAAGGACATAAAGCATGCCTTAAAAACAATTTCTAGCTGAGACAGTCTGTATGTGCAAGGATCCTTTGCATCAAGTTCAGAAATTTGCTCTTCATTAGCAGAGGTTAAATATTGTGAAATGTAAACCAAATTACTCTTATCAGTGTATATAAAGTTAATATGTTATTTGCTTTATTAGTAGAACTTTATCCTTATCTCACATTCATCAAAAACCATGATATATTCTGAATTTTCTTTAAATCATTTGACATCTAGGAATAGATAAATATTCAGTGGTAAATGTTTAATGAAGGTCATTAGGCACATATAAAATTATTGTAATTACTGGAGGGTGAAGGTGTATTGTGTCCCTGAAAGCAGAAATAAACTGATCTCAGTGTTACATGCTGTTGGAGAAAACCATTTGTCATTTCAAATTCTCTGTTCCTGTTCCCAGAGTTGTGTTAATCAGCTCTTGAAACAGCCCACATCCTGGACTTGAGTCACAGCATCATGACGTTTCAATAAGGCACATCCTTCTTCATCTGTGACTTTCTCCTGTATATTCCATAAAATTTAGGTGAGAATATAAAAGACATTGCAGCCCCTGATTCTTCAAACTTGATGGTTTTACTCATCACTGGATTTCTTTCAGGGATACAAATTTGTTCTTTAAAAATTGCTTTTATAGGCAAGGATTTTTTCAGTAACTTTCTCTTGGCACTTCCTACACTTATAGGCCTTCACTGATCCTGAAGAACAATTTGGGCCTTTTTCCCATTGCCAACTGTGTCTTTTTAAGCTACTAATTCAAGATATTATGTAATAACATCACAGGTTTTTTTAGTCATCCTGTGTTCTTTCTGAGGTTGAATACAACTAATGCTTTCTTCATCAGAGCCATTGGGAAATTAGACTGACATTTCGAGATGAGAGATTGCTCTGAGGTAATGTCCAGTTTGGGAGAAAAAGATATAGTTATTTATTTTATTCATTTTATATCTTTGGCTCAAGCCTTGAATTCACTTATATTGCAATGTATTAACCCACGGATGCAACACTGTTTTTGTCATATCCACATCAGAAATGTAATTTACAGACAAAAGAGATCTGATTCATACAGTGCTGCAAGTTTCTTGATTTTCATAACCTGAGGATTAAAATTCTCAGCTTGTCATTTTTTGGTGTCTCTCCAGGGCAAATAAAAGACCCACTTTTCTCCACATGCATTGAGTTTGAATTCTTAACAAAATACTTTATCACATAAACCAGACACTTTTCTAAAAGCCTTTCACTAGCACTTTCTTTAGGGATCACTATGAAGAAAATATTGTGAATCATACCTTGCCATTGCTAAACATGCACTAGTTGTATACATTTCACCAAAGAACACAGCATCACTGTGATCACACTTCCAGGGGGTTCATGTATCAATTTCCAGAATCTTATCGGAAACCCATGCATTTGCAATCAGTTCCTGTATCTAATAATTTACTTGCATTATTCCTTTTCTTTACAAAGAAATCTCTTCTAATAAAAATCTCTAAAAAATGGTGAAGAAATTTAGTAGGCATATACTCTCAGTATTTCTAATGAAGCTAGAGGTATGTCTCTCAACTAGAAAAAGGAACTGAAAGAAATAACCACTTAGAAAACAGTCCAACCAGAAAATGTGATGCTTCTGCTATCCTCAGGAACATTGTATAATCAAGAAGACTCCATTAATGGTAGATTGGCAAATGCAATATTTTCTGCAATTCAGGTAGAAAGAAACTATTCCCGTAAGTATTGATTACATATGCACCTGCTAGTTCACCATCCTCTCCAACACAGTACCCCAAACAGGAATGAGGGAAAAATGTCTGTTAAGGTCTAATCCACCTCGTCCACATCACACCATATCATGTAGACCCCATGTGGGATGCCAAACTTACACTTGAGTGTCTTTCAGGAGGAAGGGCGATTGTGTCTCTTTCAAAATTTCCAAAGACTTCCTGTTTTCTTTCCAATACACCCAGCTTGTAGACAGGTTCTGAAGAAAACATATTTTGTAGAGCATGTTCTGAGTGAGTAATGGAAACTGTTACTATTCTGCCATATACACCAACTCTTCAAGCTTTAGTTCTATTACCATTCCAGCAACTCCAATTTTTTCTGAGATGAAAAATATTCCTTGGTTTGTTAGTACAAATTTATTCTTCTCAAGAACCGTTAAATTAAGTGATAACAATTACGATTCAATCTGAATTGAGGGAAAAGATTTACTCTCAGAGAAAATTAAATTTTATTCTTGAAGAGTCTGAGTGTGGAAACAAAATAAAATCAAAGTGCATGCTATTGGTGAAAGAAGTGCAGTGTTGGGTTTTGTTTGAAGGAAAATGTTGAAAAGTCATTACAATTTAGATATCTGCAAAAGAAATTTTGAGGAATCATAATGAGAGATAAACACCATGATTCAGAGCTAATTACTATTATTTTTTCCAGCAGCAATAGGGGATTTTATTGTTCTCTTCAAATTTTCAATGTTATGTCATATAGAAGGAGGAAAAGTCTCATTTTGAGTCAATATGCTATGCCTAATAGTATTCCATTGGATACATACAATACATTTTACTGAGACCTTTCCATGCAAAATTTAAGACATACAAAAGAGATGCATGCTTTCTTGGAAGATTTGTTGTCAACAGTAGTAGCAGTCAGAATAAAGACTGTCAGAAATACGGAACACAATTTAAATTCATACACTGTCAGAAAGCAGCAGCAGAGTCCTCACCACTAAGAATGCTCTATAAAAATATAGCCGGTGTCCAAGGGCATGTATGTGATACATAGGAAGAATGAATCCTTCCATGCTTGCCAAGAGCTGAGTTTCAAGGAGAAACAAATCACAGTGTTCCAATAGTGGATGAGAGTGTCTTGGACAACATGTCCTAGTGGTCTTCCACCATGGTCAACATTCTCATTTTCCTTCAAATTCAGATCACCCTCCTCAGAGGTATTCAATGCAACCATGTAGCTCTGAGATGAATCATGCAAACTCATATTCTTGATCTGTTTCATCTCTCTAAGCTTTGAAAAGTTGGTGTTCATTTTCTCTGCTACCTTGGGCAGAAACAGAGTCAGTGGAACAACAGAATACTTGAATTAAGCAGAGAAGTTCTTGTGCTGTAGTAAAGAAAAATGATGGCAAGGAATGCTTTACTTGCAATAACTGCCATAATTAGCTAAAATCTACAAACATAAATTTGTCTTATTTTCTAACATCTTTTTCTGGATTCCAGTTTGGTTTCTATGGCAGCCAATTTTCTTTGAGTTCCACTTCACGGAAATTTTAAGTTTTCATAAATGTATATTTCAACCATCAATGCTGTATTTGATGTTTTATTTTATTAGAAGTTGTGGTTTAAGGAAAACTCACGCATAAAATACAGACTGATATACACCACCCCACCATCAACACATGCATGGCTGTGGAGAGTTTGTTGCAGTAATAATAACACTATTTTTGTAACTCTATTTTTCTTTTAACAATAGTTAATGGCTTTAACAATTGATGAAAACTTATCAAACTAATTCTATAATGATTGTCCATAGTTTACACATGGGTATTTCCCACCATGTTCCCAATCTGCCATTATTATTATTTCTTCCACATGTCATTATTTTAATTCTTATCTGCCTATAACCTGGATAGAGGGAGTGTCAGTCACAAGGATTTACAATCAAATGGTCACATGATGAAAGATCTATAGTTATGCAATCATGATCAAATTTCAAGGCTAAAAGATGGCTACAGTTTCAGGTTTTCCTTCCGGCTGTTCTAACATAGTAGAAAATAAAAAAATTTGTGACATATCTATATGTGTCAGTAGTCACCATCGGGTGTTAAATTCTGCTTTCCAGTTACACCTATCCTTCTCATTTGATCATTCTCTCAATCTTCAGGGAAATCTTGGAAATGACCATTTTACCTCCATGCTGGAAAAGGATGTTGACCTTACCTGGTAAGGAAAAAATTGGTTGATGTCCTTTCAGAAACTGTTATCTTAGGGTTTCAGAACTTATCTCAGATAGTAAAAATTTGGAGTTCTATAATTTCTTTAAAAAATCAATGTAATAAAAAGAGCTTTCTTAGATTCTTACTTAGAGTCCAGGGTTTCCTTTAGGATTTTAAGGAATACTTTTTTTGGTGGTGGCATAGCATACTGTGGGGATATTTAATATCTGACTGAGGTCTGCATAAGAGTAACCTTCAACACGACAACTAAACTCTATTTGAAATCGCTTGATCACTGAAACTGAATTTTTCCTCATTTCTTATTCTCATATTTGTCAACAAGGCATTTTGAATCACATGATGCCAAGGCCAGGCTCATCCTTGGGGGACATATCCTGTTTCCAGGGAGACACACACATGGGAGTCATACATACCCGAAATGGTGGGGAGGAAAGTGAGTTTTTTGCAGAGATTGGCTAAAAGAGAGAGCACATCAGAGCAACAAAGGAGTTCTCTGAGAGTGACTCTTAGGAATAATTATAAGCAGCCTTAGTATCACCATTGTAGAAATTATTTTCATAAGGACAGACTTTAAGATTGAGATAACTTGGAAATTTCCCAGATGGGGAAGTTTAATACTTCAATATTTTCCCCCATTCCCTCAGGGGAACTTTTCAAACTCATTTTTATTTTCTGCCCAAAATATTATGGAATGTATCATGGTATTATGTTAATCTGTACAGAAAAACAAGATCTCACTCCCTCTTCAGAAATTAAAAGAAATGGTTACATCCACGAGATGGATCTAGATTAAAACATGGTTTTTCTAGGGCACATAAGCCTTTCAAACCAGGACAGACACCATACAATACTTGTCCTTTCATTACAAGCTTATTTCACTCAAGGTTATGTCCTCAAGTTTCACTAACCTTGTTGCATGCCTTAGAGCTTCAATCTTTCTGGAAGCTGCTCAACATTCCATCATATGTATGCACCACAGTTTTGCCTTCTATTCCTTAGTCAGTATACACTTAGGTCACCTCCATCCATTCCAAATCATGAATATTGTTCCCATGAACACCAGTGTGCAAATGTCTATTCATGACCCTGCTTTCAGTTCTTCCACCTATATACCTAATATTGGGATTGCAGGATCATGTGGGAACCCTATACTTAGCCTCCTATGAAACCAGCACACTGTCCTCCAGATGGGCTTCATTATTAAACTTCCCTAACAACAGTGTCTCTCCACATTTTCTCCAGCACTTGTATCATTCAGTGTGTGTGTTTTAAATGCAATTTAATTTTTGATATATTCACATACCATATAATCATCCAAAGCATACAATCAGTGTTCACGGTATCATCATATAGCTGTGCATTGATCATCACAACCTATTTTCACACATTTTTATTACTCCTGAAATAGTAAAAATAAGAATAAAGATAAAAGAAAAAAGAACATACAACACATCTCTTTCTCTTTCCCCCCTTTATTATTTATTTTTGTCTTTATGTTCTTACTCATCTGTCCATACACTGGATAAAAATAGTGTCAGTCACAAGGTTTTCACAATCACTCCTCACACCATAAAAACCATATATTACACAATCATCTTCAAGACCAGACTACATTTTGTTTCAGGTATTTCCCTCTAGTTATTCCAATACCTAGAAAAACAATGAATAAGGATGTCTATTTCATGCATAAGAATAACCTCTAGAATGACCTCTTGATTGTACTTGAAGTCACCCAGCCACAAAATCTGTATTTTGCTTCATTTCCCTTCCCCCTTTGGGTCAGGAAATCTTTCTCAATCCTACGATGCTAGGGCCAGGCTCATCCCCAGGAGCCATGTTCCATGTTCCCAGGAAGTTTTATAGCCCTGAGAGTCATGTTCCATATAGGGGGGGCAGTCAGTTTGCCAGTGGAGAAAGCTTAAAGAGAGAAGCTACCTCTGAGCAACAAAAGAAGCACTTCTTCGAGGTTGTATTTAGTTTTTCCTTTCGAAGGTCATATCTTCCTTTTTTTTAATATATCATCAAATCTTCCATTGAACTTTGGTCAAGTGAATATTTTGATAGGTAAGTCTTGTAATCAGATTCTCCCTCTAGTATAAGATTTTAGTGTAGAGTAGCTGTATGTTGAGTCTTTACTTCAACTCATAGGCCAGTTTATACAGATAATTCAGAAAAGCCCATGGGAAACTGTGAGCTTCTACCTGCTGTAGATTAATTCACCTTTCTTTTTTCCAGTTCTAGCTGATGTTAAGTAGCTCATTCATTTTTGCTCTTTCTTCCTTTATAATGCAGGAATTTAGGGCCATAAATATCCCTCTCAGCACTTCACTGAATCACATCGGTTTGATATCTGTTTTTGGCTGCATTTGTTTTCGTGTATACTAATTTCTCTTGCAATTTCTTCTTTGACCCACAGATTGCTTGTGTGTCTTGTTTAACCTCTACAAGTTTATGAATTTTCCAGTTCTTCTGCTTTTTATCGATTTCCATATTAAATATATTCTGTTCTGGGAAATTGTTTTGGCTCATTTCAATTTTTTAAAATATATTTGAATCTGTTTTGTAATGCAACATGAGGTACATCTTGGAGAATGATAAAGGGACCTTGAGAAGAACATATATCTTGCTGCTTAGGTGTCTACTCTTCTCCTTATATCTGTTAATCTAGTTGATTTATTATAGTATTCAGGTTTGTGTTTCCTTATTTATATGCTACTTAGATATTCTGTGTATAAATGAGAGTGGTGCATTGAAGAATCCAGGTCATAAAAAATGATGTCTGTTTCTCACTACAGTTTGCTAGTTACTGACCTTTTCTATTTACTATTCTCCAGTTAGGATCATAAACATTTATAATTGTGATTTATTTGTGGGCAAGTTTCCCTTGCATTAATATATTGTGTCCTACTTGTCTCTTATAACACTTTTGCACTTAAAGTCTATTTTGCCCAATATTACTGGAGTTACCTCAGCTCATTTTGGTTAAAATTTCTGTGGAACATGTTTTTCCAACCCTTCACTGTCAATCTCTTTTTTACTCATGGGCCAAGGATAGCCTTTAGATAGATCATACATTTCCTACCTTCTGCCAATCTGCATCTTTTGATGAGTGCATTAATCCATTCACATGATTTTATTACTCTAAAGGCAATAATTACATCGAATATTTTATCTTTTAATTTTGCGTGTCATCCTCATATTTGCCTTTCTTTTATCCTCTTAGTTACACTTATTTTCAATGCTCACCTCCAAATTCTCTCTCCTCTCTTTTCCTTTCTGCCTACAGAACTCCCTGTAATATTTCTTGAGAGAGTAATATTTCCTGTTTACCTGTGAATATTTTAAACTGTACATATTTGTGAAAGACAGTTTTTCCAGATAAATTATTCTTGGCTGCAGTTTTTCTACTTCAGAGAGAAATATATCATACCATTGCCTTCTCACATTCATGGATTTTGATGAGAAATTTGTCCTCAATTTTGCTACAGTCTCTTTGTATGTGATGCATTGCTTTTCTCCTGCTGCATTCAGGATTCACTCTTAATCTTTGACATTTGTCATTCTCATTAGCATTTGTACAGGTTTAACCCTAGTAGAACTCCTTCAGTCTTGAATATGATGTGCTTCCCAGGTAATTGCATTTATGTTGTTCCTAAGACTTGGGAAATTTCAGCCAAAATTTCCTCAGGTGTTCTTTCTGCCACTTTTCACTTTTTTTGTACTTCTCAGACACCCATGAGCATATGTTTATGCCATTCATGTTGTCATTCATTTCCCTGAGACCCAGCTTCTGTTTTTCCATCTTTTTTCTATCTCACCTGTCTGTAAATTTCTATATCTTATCTTCTAGATTGTCAATCCTTTCTACTACAAGTTCAAAATATGCTGTCATGTCCTCTAAGATATGTTAAATTTCTTCTATTTTCCTTTCATTACCCAAAGTTCTGTTATCTTTCTTTTCATTGTTTCAAATCTTTTAATTCAACCGTATCAGAGACCCAATATTCATTTTATCAGAAATGGAAAAGCTAATCCTCATTCACATAGCATTACACTTCACCAGGACTTCAATACCACCCTCGGGTGTGGTATTTATTTATTTCCAATGACTCTTTGCTGTTTGACAGCTGACACATTATATTACTGTTTCTTTTATTCTCAAGCTGCAGTTTACTGATTACCATAGGGTATTGCTGAATACATATATTTTTAATGATTGAAAATAAATAGCTGAGTAAGTTGAACAGATATTGCTAATGATTGGGGAAAAAGAAAAAGCAGTGCAATACGTGGAAATATTTTTGAGAGAGGGCAGCCCAATAAATCAAATGAAATATCAGAAGACAGAAATCAGAGACAATAGATAATCTAGTGCATCCCAAATCTCCTTTGTGAATCAGTAATAGGGAAATCATTAAGGGAAAAGTTGCAGTAGTAGAATACACAGCTAAAGAGTGAGCATCAGCTGGGATAAGAGATGAACAAAAATGCCAAAACTGTCTCCCAAGGGTCAAAATCGACCCAAGTTTGCATTGCATTACCTTTTTTCCCCTACAAAGACCTAAATATCTTAAGGTGTAGAGAGACAAAAGAATACTTCATTAATGAGGCTCATGGGAATTAAATTCATAAAATCATGGAAACATCAATGCTTTGACTACACATGATTCAAGCCTGGTTTACCAATCTCTGCTAAGGTGGAAACATAATCTTACCTTTTAGAGACTTAAGAGTATTTAAATCTTCCTGCCCTTCCCAGGAGTAGAGCTTCCAACTTCATCCAGGATTCAGGGAAGACTCAGCATTAGTGAACTCAGAATATTCTTTGATAAGTTGTGGGTGACTCATAACATCAGGTCATAAGGGTTGGGAATGTGTTATGAGTTCAGGACCCCATTTATTGAGAGTAACTTTAGGGGCATCAGCAAGGATGATGCAGAGAGATAATTGTCCAAAGTTTTACCCAGGTTAAAAGGTTGTGGTTGAGGGAGACAATGAATACACTAAAGCATCTTCTTTCCAGTATCTGTCACATCTAGTTCACACTCATGAACTTCCTTCATGGAAGTGTCTTTTTGACCATATTCATCAATTTTTCTTAATATCTTTCAACAGAAACCTATTCATTAATTCCTTCTTGATTACTAAGTGTTACTGTCAGAATAAATGAACTAAGAAATGTTCTTTATTTCAAAGACAATGCATGTAAACATGGCAACAAATATAGATATAGGCACATGCAATATCCTGAGATGCAAACTGAAGTCCTGTTGAAGCAGATTAAAAGTTTGGACTCACATGTTGAGGCTCATGAAGGCTTCCCGAGGGTTCTGGGAGTTGTACTGAGCCTGACATGAGGATTATATTTTCCTTACATTAGCGATTCTAAGAGGAGAAGAGGCTATAACCCCGCCAAGAAAAGAAGACAGAGACACAAATGTGCAATTGATATATTTGTAGGGTGTGGTCAGGTTTAAAAGTAGATCTTAATATCTGATGAACAATGGTAGGGAGGGTGAGGAAAGCAACATGAACTGGGGAAGGTTGTCAGCAGCCAGATAACAGAGAGATATGAGTTTCATCCACAAGATTGATATTTAAGTTTGAAGTTATTGAAGAGTTGGTGCAGGGGTTATCAAAGGTGATGTTCAAGAAAATTCTTGCCCTATGGAAAGTTCTGGATCAGTTTCTGTTGTCAAATTCCAGTGGAAGTAATGAGGGCTGAAAATAGCACAGTGGCAGTGGCCTTGGAGGTTTAGAGATGAGTGTGGGTGGGGTTGAATCACAGTGTATACAAATTTTCTTCATTAATACTAAGCAAAATCTTGGAGACTCTATACTCCTTATTTTTTCTTAATTCTGTCAATTATTAAATGAAACTTGTATCTCTGTTCTGATCTAATGGTAAATGAATTGAGAATTATAGCAAAGTGATATTCTTTTCCAAGGCATATACTCACATCTGGAATGAAGCTCAGTTTGTTCCTAAAATTTGCATTTCAGCAATAATTTTATTTCTTTATA
>PVIY010062547.1:0-10829 GCA_004026745.1 Myrmecophaga tridactyla | reverse complement strand
CCCCTGCTGCGCCCCCACCTGCTGCGCCCCGGTCCCCTGCCTGACCCTCGTCTGCACCCCGTGAGCCCCTGCCAAGCCGTCTGCAGCAGCCCCTGTGGGCCTTCCTGCTGCCAGCAGCTG
The DNA here is from genome assembly GCA_004026745.1 of Myrmecophaga tridactyla. Classification (NCBI taxonomy): domain Eukaryota; kingdom Metazoa; phylum Chordata; class Mammalia; order Pilosa; family Myrmecophagidae; genus Myrmecophaga; species Myrmecophaga tridactyla. Next base: position 10,709 of record PVIY010062547.1, on the reverse strand, counting down.
TCCTCTTCCATAGATGACCGAACTTTCCTTAGCCTGTGAAACAGGCTTCAAGGACCTCAAGCCGTGGCTCACTTTGAAAAGCAATCAGGCCGTGACTGTCTGTTTACAGAGCACCATCAAAACGATGTAGTAGACTTATTAATTTTTATTGTTATTATTAATTTTCTGACTTCCCTAAAGCGTCACAGAACTGTCCAGCTCTGGAGAATGGAAAAGACTGTGGTTCTTTAATACCCTAAATGGGTCCCACTAAATGGATATTTTTAAAATTATAAGAAAAATGAAATCAAGACATAAAAGGGAGAAGGAGGCACAGAAGACTCCTGTATAAATTCATAGGAAAGAAAAACAGACGGAAACAGATGAAGATATGACACTTCCACGGGGGACAGGCTCGATTAGTGCGCCACCAAGGACCAATTACGGAAACAGAGGGTAAATCCTGAAACTAGAATGTGGACCTAAGTACTTGAAGCTCCTCCATTAGTTAGATTCGTAACAAAGATCAGTATGGCTGGAATAAATGATTCCAGTGGAACGGCAGATGCACAGGGCATACAGGATTAGAAAAATGGCAAAACCCTGTAGTATTAAAGTGGCACTTTAAGAGCGAAGAGGTCGGGTGATGCCCAAAGAAAATATGAAGCTTCCACAGCTACCAGAAGGACAAACATATGACAACGAATTTTTAGTGGATCTCAAACTTGTCTTAGTTCAACACCGTTCTACTCGCGTTACTGCCTGGATTAAGTGTGAATATGCAGAGACCCACACATGAAGTAAAATAATTACAGCTGGTAAACATGACTGGACATCTGTAAGGATATATTTAATTTGTGTACACCCATCGTGTATTCAGGTAACAGGAGGAAAAATGCCCCACAATTCTGTGTTCTCTTATCACAACACTGTCATGTCACGTGTTAACCTGGGGAACTCAAAGTAGAATTCAGGTTTACAAGATGAAAGCATGACAAGAAGTGTCAGATTACTGGGGAAGGATGTGTGTGTCTGCAAACTAGTTTCAATAAAGAAAGACATAAGTGGCATGCTTTACCTGCTTGCTTAGTGAAGGAGATGCAGTTTAAATTGTCTAAAATAGCAGGTACAATGAACTGTGTTAATTTTTGAAGCAGTATGGGTGCTGACTACAAGTAGTCTCAAAAATATGCTCAGGATTGTTCTAATACCTGTATTTATAATTTCAAAAAAAGTTGAGGGCGGTGGCGCGACAGTGGCTCAGTGGCCGAGTTCTCACCTGCCATGCCGGAGACCCGGGTTCGATTCCCAGAGCCTGCCCGTGCAAAACAAAACAGAAGCAGTTGGGAGGCGTCAATGAAGCTCTGTTAAAAGCCATTTCTGTGTGCTATGGACAGGGAAAATATTTGCTTACAGTCTTTGTTTAACAAACCATGCATTGAACTGTAAGTGAAAACAGCAAAGAGGAAATCGGGTGTACGGATATGTGATTCTGAGATTAAAGGTAGTCTTAAAATGTGAATAAATGTGGAAAGTGTCCGCAAAGAGAGAGACAGAGATGGGCGCTGACCCACTGGACACTGTGTCCCCTTAAAGAAGAACAGCCTGAGCTGTCCAGTCCTGACCAAGCCCTGGGCTACCTCTTTGGGGGCTCTGCCCCCAATCCCCCCGCCAGGGGCAGCCAGGGCGCTGCAGGCCTGTGGGGAGGAGTGGCGCAGCCCCGGCCCCCGGCGGCCACATGCTGCTGCATTTGTGTGTCCCCAGCACCAGCACCTCCAGCCAGCAGCCTCGCTCTCGGAGACTCGGACCCACGGCCCGAGGCCTCCCCGCCAAGGGGCTCGGAGACCCCCGTCCGCTCCCACCCCGCGCCAGGGTCTTTCCGCTCAGCCTGCCCCATGCCAGTCCCCAAGTCCACCCAGCCGGGGCCTCTTCTGGGGCTCTGCTCAGCAGGGAGGGTGTCCCACATCTGAGCTGGCCCTCGCGACCCTCACCTGGCCATGCCAGTCCAAGGGACAGACAGACAGAGGGACAGCTGCTGCCCGACACCCACCCCCAGGCTGCTCACACCCGCTGTCCTCGGAAGCGAATAAGGTCCTGACTGCCACCTGCATCTGGACTCGCTCACTCGACTACACTGTCACCTGGAAGCTCAGCTTTCAGCACAGACGCTGGGAAGGGAAGACAGGGAGCTTTCTATTAATCTAGTCCTCTTCACGGCCTCTCTTTACTAGAGATGCAAGTTGCACTATGTATTTAATGCTAAAATGCACACAAGTAATAAAAATATTAAAGCAGTTCAAATGAAAAACAGGTGGAACCAGAGTGCTTCCTTTGGAAAACCTCAATTCACCTCCAAAACCTCAATTCAGCAAGTCTTGGCTCAAATATTCCCCACAGTTTTTTTGGGAACAAATAAAAAACAAACAGAATCGAGTCCCACAACACAGCCACAGGTTTATGAGTGTAAAACTAAGTGTAGAAAATAAACCAGCACTAATGAGGGTTCTCCGCCCCCACTTCCTGACACCAACACGGAAGGGGAGGCTTGTGACCTGCCTCTCAGGACAGCACGAGCCAGGGACGGGGATAAAAGCCCCAACAGCCCAGAGCTCCTCATACTCGCACACTCACTCACACACTCACACACTCACTCCTCCCGCCTCACCTCCCACCCACCCTCACCATGGCTGCATCCACCCTGGGCTGCGAGGTCCCCTGCTGCGCCCCCACCTGCTGCGCCCCCACCTGCTGCGCCCCCACCTGCTGTACCTCCACCTGCTGCACCCAGGCCCCCTCCCTGACCCTCGTCTGCACCCCAGTGAGCTGTGGGTCCAGCGCCTGCCAAGCTGTCTGCACCAGCTCCTGTGAGCCCTCCTGCTGCCAGCAGTCTAGCTGCCAGCCTGCTTGCTGCACGTCCCGCTGTGAGCCCGTCTGCTGCAAGCCTGTCTGCTGTGAGCCCGTCTGCTGCAAGCCTGTCTGCTGCAAGCCCATGTGCTGTGAGCCTGTCTGCTGCAAACCCATCTGCTGTGAGCCCGTCTGCTGCAAGCCTGTCTGCTGCGTGCCTGTCTGCTGCAAGCCCATGTGCTGTGAGCCTGTCTGCTGCAAACCCGTCTGCTGTGAGCCCGTCTGCTGCAAGGCTGTCAGCTGCGTGCCTGTCTGCTGCAAGCCTGTCTGTTGCAAGCCTGTCTGTTGTGTGCCCACCCCCTGCCCCTCGTCCTGCTGCAGACCCTCTTCCTGCGTGTCCCTGCTCTGCCGCCCCGTGTGCAAGCCCGCCTGCTGTGTGCCTGCCTCCTCCTGCTGTGCCCCGGCCTCCTGCGTGTCCCTGCTCTGCCGGCCCGCGTGTCCCCGCCCAGCCTGCTGAGGCCCCTCCCTGACCCTGATGTCTGCTGCTGACCAGGCACGTGCCCCAGGACCAGCCGGGCTCCAGGCCCCTGTGTACGGTAGCTGAGCTCGCAGCCAGCATCATGCAGCCGCCTGGCACTCACAGGCATCCCTCTGTGGTCCAGGGGGAGGTGCCTTCCGCATCCCACTGGTTTTCAAAGCCCCAATGCAGCCTGACATCACCTTAGGCCTGTGTCCTGGCCCCACACCCCTGTCCTGTCCCCTCCACGTGAGGGCTGCCTGCCTGGGGAATAAACCTCCTTCTTTACACAGCCTGGGTCTGCTTTTCTTATGCAAGGGAGGGGGTGCCAGAAGCCCCCTTATTAGGAGGTGGCAGGGGGAACCAAGGGAACCTAAACATCAGGCCCCCTAGTGCTTCTGAGTATAATCTCCTGTGACCTTTCACAGGAAAAGAGGTCCAGGAGGACACCAGAGTCCGGGGTCCTGCAGAGAGCCGGAGTGGCCCCCTCCTCTCTAGCTGCCCCCACCGCCCCAGCCCGAGCTCTCCTCGCTGACTCTCCCCAACTTCAGCACCCTGTTTCGAGAGCCATCCTGTGGCCCACGGGCTGGGAGGGAGGGGAAGGGACAGGTGAGGGGAAGTGGAGGGAGGGGGTAGGGAGGGGGATAGAGTGGGGACGGTCACTGCCAACTAAACTTCGAACCAAGCCTCAACCAATATTCTTATATGAAAAAGTCCCACCAGAGGGATAGGAGAAAAACATAAAACTTTTAAAATTTACCACTGGGGAAACCCCTGATACTGTGTCAAACATTAGGGACACCCAAATCAATAGGTGATCTTGAAGTTTGCTCTTGTGAAGCTTATGTAGGCAGCAGAGAAGCTTAGACTACCTATAGGCATGCCTAAGAGTTACTTCTGGAGGATCTCTGCTGTTGCTCAGATGTGGCCTCACTCTCTCTAAGTCCAATTCTGCAAGTGAAATCATTGCCCTCCCTGCTACATGGGACATGACATCCAGGGGTGAAAGTCTCCCTGGCAACATAGGAGATGACTCCCAGGGATGAGTCCGGCTCTGGTACCATGGGACCAACAATCCCATCCTGACCAAAAGGGGGAAGGAAGTGTAACAAATAAAACATCCGTGGCAGAGAGAGTTCAAATAGAGTCGAGAGGCTACTCTGGAGGTGGCTCTTACACAAGCTTCATTTAGACGTTGCTACCTATCATAACCTGCCAACCCCCAACCAGGACCATTCCAGCCAATCCTAAAGAACACCTAGTGTGTTATATAAGATTCCACAAGGGTTCCAGGCACTAGGGTAACTTTCCAGAAACCTACAACCTCCAGATGGGTCCCTGGACCAGATAAGTCCTGAAACCTAGCCCAGACTCTCCAGAACATCAGACAGTTCCATCTCCCTACACCGTATTAATGACAGCCCCTTCCAACATGAAAAAGTTAGAATGGCCATAGCCCAAACACCCCTAAAGAAAGGGATAAAAGATCAAAGGTGATGGTGGAGTTATATAGAGAAGATAGGGTTTTACAAACAAGTATGAATGCTGAATCATTATATTGATATTTCTTTTAGTCTCCAGTATCTTAGAGCAGCTAGAAGTAAAAAGCTAAAATTGTAGAATTGTAACCCATGCCAAACTCTGGAATCTGTTTTACAATCAACTGTTGCAATTGCTTTGAAATTTACTGCTGTTTTGCATATATGTTATTTTTCAAAAAAAAGTTGATTGTGATGTTAAAAAGAATCCCATCAGTCTCCTCTTGCCTCAAAATTATTTCTGTCTTTTCTGAGGGATTTAGGCGAGTTCTCTCGCCTTCAAGTCAGCCTGCAGGTAGGGCAGGCACTGCGCAGGCCTGGAGCCGACCTGGTGGGGAAGGCCTGGCTCTTAGGTGCCCACCAGTCTTCACAGGTGAGTTAAAAGCCAGCAGCAAAGTCCCGCAAAAACAACCTTCAAAATGATAGTGAAATAAAGCCTCTTTCAGACATATGAAAGCTGAAAGAATTCACCACCAGTTTACTTAACTGCAAAAACCATTCAAAGAAGTCTTTCAGGGAAAAGGAAAATGATGCCAAATGAAAATGTGGTTCCATGGAAAGGAAGAAAGAGCATCAGAAATGGTATATGGGTAAATACATAAGATTTATTTTTTGTTATTTAAATGGTTTTAAGAGATAGACTGCTTAAAGAAAACTAATGACAATGTATTGTGGCATTTATATGTAAAAGTAAAATGCATAACAGTAATGGAATAATAGCGCAAGAGTTAGAGAGGAGAAATAGAAATATACTATGTATATGATACTACATATAATATACATTATAATGCTATAGTATAGATAATACAACACACAACATAATATACACAAAATGGCATAATATCCCTTGAAAATAGACTGTGATAAAGTTAGATATATGATATAGAACTTAAAATACAAAACAAAATCTGCTAAATTACAAAACAAGAATTATTGCTAAGCCAAAAAAAGAAATAATATAGAATAGTAAAAAATACTAAATTACATGAAAAGAAGGAAGAAATAGAGGTAAAAAGAAATAAAAAAAAAAACAGATGGACAAGTAGAAAAGAAATAGCAAGATGACAGACTTAAACCAAACTGTATCAATAATCACAATAAATATAAATGGTCTAAACACCCTAATTAAAAGGATGAGCTTAGCAGACTGCATAAAAAATAAGACCCAACTACATGCTTCCTACCAGAAACACATTTTAAATATAAAGACAAAATAGGTTAAAAGTGAATAGAAGGAAAAGGATATATTCTGCTAACATTAATCGAAAGAAGTCTTGGCAGCCATATCATCAAGGTGTACTCCAGAGCAAAGAGTAATGCCATGGATGAAGAGAATCATTTAATAGGACAAATCTAGCATCATAGTGAGAGATTTGCTATCCCACCCTCACTAGTTCATAGGACAAGGAGACATAAAACCAGGAAGGAGACAGGCTCCTTGAACAAGATGGTCAACCAACTTTAACTATCCAACATCCAAGAATGCTGCACTCAACAAAGAACACCCCATCTTCTCAAGTGCAGGCAAAACAGCTGCCATGATAAACCATGTCTTGGGCCACAAAACAAATCTCATTGCATTTGAAAGAATTCAGTTCACACACCATGTGTTCTCTCACCTCAGCAGAGTTAAATTAGACACCAGCAACAGAAAGACCTCTGAAAAATCCCCAGATATTTGGAAACTACATAGCACACTTATAAGCAACCCATGGATCAAAAAAGAAAGGAAAGGGGAATTTAGAAAATATTTTGAACTGCTTAAAAATTAAAAACACAGCATATTAAAATTTGTGGGAAGCTGCCACAGCAATACTTACTGGGAAATTTATAACAATAAATATCCTGCATTAGAAAGGAGGAACATTTCCAAATCAATGAGAGCTTTCACCTTAAGAAATTAGGGGGTAAAAGAGCAAATTAAACCCAAATAACAATGGAAATAATAAAGATCAGAGAGGGAATCAGTTAAATAGAAAAACAGACAAACGATAATAATATCAGTGAGACCAAAAGCTCATTCCATGTGAAGACTCATAAAAGTCATAAATCTCTAGCCCAACTGACCAGCAAAAATAAAACAAAAGGAAAAAAAGGAAGAACTCTTCACAATTATTAAGAAGGAGATGGCATCATACAGATATTCTGAAGTGTAGTAAGAGTGTCTAGAACACAAAGAAATTTTACAGCTCAACAATAAAAAGAAACCCAATTAAAAATAGACAAAGGTCTTGAATAGACATTTCTTCAAATAAAATATGCAATTGGCCAATAAATATATGAAAATATCATTTGTCATTAAGGAAATGTAAATCAAAACAAGATACCACTTCCCGCCTATGAGAAAGGCTTCAATAAATTAAAAAATTTTAAAAACAACAGAAGAAAAATAAGGGTTGACAGGGATATGGTGATAGAGGAACCCTCTTACCTTACTCATGGAAATGTAAGAGGGTATAACAGCTGGAGAGTATAGTTTGGCACTTCCTCAAAACAGTTCAAAAGTTCAACGCAGAATTACCATATGACCCAGCAATTCCACTCTTAGGTATGTACCCGAGAGAAATGAAAACATATGTCCAGATGAAAACAAAACCCATACATGTATGTTTATAGCAGCATAATTCATAATAGCCAAAAGATGGAAACAACCCAAATGCCCACCAACAGGTGAATGGATAAGCAAATTATAGTATATGCATACAACGGAGTAGTATGCAGCCATGAAAAGGAAGGGTGGCATGAAATACTGATACAGGCTACGAAATCATGTTAAGTGAAAGAAGCCAGACACAAAAGTCACATATTGTATGTTTCCTTCAATATGATATATCCGTAATAGGCAAATCCATAGAAACAGAAAGCAGGTAAGAAGTTTCCAGGGGCAGGGGAGGGGGAAGTGGGAGTGCGCTTGTTAATGAGTATGGGGTGTTTTATGCGGTGATGAAAAGTTTTAAAACTAGAGCAAGTTGGTGGTTGCACAGCAGCGCGAACACACTAAATACATTGTACCCTTTAAAATGGGTGATGGTATGTTATGTGAATTTCACCCCGTCAAAAAACTACACGTATTGTTTTGAAGTATAATAAGAGAGCATTATGAACAACTTTATACCAATAAATTTGATAACTTAGGCAAGAGGGACAAATTCCCTGAAAGACACACTGCAAAAACTCACTCATGAAGAAGCCTAGAGTCTGAGAAGCTGTGTGTCTATGAAGGAGATTGGCCCTGTAGCCACCAGTCTTCTTTAAATGCACTGTGGCCTCTGTCCCTCGCAGGGAATATTACACAGCAGTGAAAAGGGATAAACAATGATATGACAACTCAAAGCATCTCAAGGGAATCACACTGGGGAAAAAGCCAATGTCATACTTACATAATGCATACAACATTCTCAAAATTACAAAAACATAGCACAGATGGGGACAGACAAGGGGTTGCCAGAAGGAGAGGATAGGGAAGGGCGTGGGGGCTATGGAGGAGTTGGCGAGGGAGCCGTGTGGTGGAGGCCCAGTCTGTCTCCTGCCCGCGCAGTGGGTATGCACATCGCACCGTGGCACAGCTGCATGGACTACACACTCACGGGTACCGAAAGCTGGTAAAGCCTGAGTCAGGTCTGCAGTTCGCCAATGTCCCACTTGAGATATCGCCCTTTAATTAGGACGGCGTCGCCATCGGGAGAACTAGGTAACGGGCATATGGGACCTCCCTGGACAGTTTTTCTTTTCTTTCCTTTTTTTGCAAATGCCTGTAAAACTATAATTATTTCAAAATAGAAAGCTTAACTAAAAAAAAAATCTTGCAAGAACAGCCAGAAACCACCAGGCCCAGGTTGCATCACTGGTGACATCGCCATCTGTGCCTGGCAGCAGGCGGGCAGGCATTCCTGCCTCCGTCCACACGCTCTGCAAATACCTGTTCATCACCTGCCCAGGTGTGATCCCACCGAAGTGGGCACGTCGTCGGGATAACAGGGCCAGCAGCCCAGAGCTGCTCACACGCCCACACACCCACATGCCCACTCACATGTCCACACACGTCTACACACTCATCCTATTAAGGAAATTGTGTGTAGCCAACAATGCTCCTTAAACACACTGTGGCCTCCATCCATCACAGGGACGCACACCACACATCCACATCCACACATGCACACTCACACACCCACACACCATACACTCACACATGTGAACAACCACACAGCCACCCATGCACATGCACACACTCACACACCCACACGCTATGCACACACCCACATACACCCACACACTACCCACACACATCTACACACTCACATGTGCACAGCCACACATCCACATGCACATTCACACACCTGCATACCATGTCCTTACACACCCACACACTCACACACATGCACAACCACAGTCACCCATGCACACACTCACACCATCATGCCACACACACAAATTAACACATACCCCCACACTCACATGCCCACACGCTCACAAACAAACCCACCCAGCTCTGCCCCTGCCCCCACCACCCCTGACAGGTAAGGTGCCGGCTTCCTGAGGCCCACAGGTGAGCCATGGCCTCGGGGCTGTGGTGGGAATCCACGGGGTGAGTGGCCCCACGGTAGGGGCCCAGCAGCCCTGGGAAAGAGCTGCCCCCCAACCGGAGGGGCTCAGAAAGGCTAAAATGAGGAAGGGCAGGGGTGAGCCTGCGAAGAGCACCGGGTGGCTTCCAGGGGGCGCGTGCAGGTGGCCAGGTGTGCAGGCCGGCAGGGCCTGCCTACAGGGGCCGTGCGGGCGGCTGCAGGAAGCTGGGGGCAGCACAGGTGGCAAGTCCCCGGGAGCGGGCCTCGAGGGCACGTGGTGCCAGGGGGTCTGAGCGGAGGAGCAGCAGGGCTTGATCCGACCCTGAGGCAGCTCCTCAGGCTGACTTCAGGCCTCGGGTCCTCACGGGTTCATGGGGATGGAACTGGAGGGAAACATGGGCGGCGGTCAAGTCGGCAGGAGGAGAGCGAGGACGCCCTGCAGGAGGGGTGCCCGGCAGAGGGGTGGGCACGGCGCCCACACTCACACCTCCACTTCCACACATCAAGGTCGCAAAAGACAAGGACAGGCCATGGGACTGTCCAGGTGAAAACGACAGAAGAAACATGGCGGCTCCACGCCACGGGGACCCCACCTGCAACCTGGACACGACACCTGGGGAGAATGCTAGCAGGGCTGTTTAAGTTCCAGGTGGACAGATAATGGCTGGAACAATGTCAAACTTCCTGATTTTTACCACTGTTCTGCGATCACATAAAAAAACAGCTTTGATCTCAGGAGAGACAAATGTGTCGGTGTTTGCGGGGCAAAGGGGCTTTGTGTCTGCAGCCAGCCCTCACCGCAGGGACAGCTGTGCTCCACACGCCGTCTGCCACCGCTGCCCCTGACCAGCCATCAGTCCCACAGGGGTCCTCACCCCCACCAGCGGCCCCACTGGAGCTGACCCATGGCCAGCCGCCCACGGACCTGCTGTCAGGGAAACTGCAGGCCGAGAAGCAGGAACACAACTTCCCCCGGGGCCAAGCCCAGGTCGGGAGGAAACACGCTGCCCTCAGGGCACCTCAAAATTAGCCTAATGAGGGTCCCCAGGTCCCCCCAAACACCAACAAGGAAAGGGAGGCTTGTGGACTCTTCCTGTGGGGACAGCACGAGCCAGGGACAGGGATAAAAGCCCTGACAGCCCAAGCTCCTCACACTAGTACACTCACTCACACACTCACACTCACTCCTCCCGCCCACCCCCACCATGGCTGCATCTACCATGTCCGCCTGCTCCAGCGACCTGAGCTATGGCCGCCGGGTCTGCCTGC
>PVIY010062546.1:0-10825 GCA_004026745.1 Myrmecophaga tridactyla | reverse complement strand
AGGACTGCCCCCACAAGACTGGATTAGAAGAACGTGGCTTTTCTGGCATATGGAACAGTTTCCAACCAGCACACCTGCTGTTCCCCAGCCCCCCATCCTCTGTCCAGTTACCCGCTGCTAGGAACTTGCCACCTTTTCTGAACAAAAGGCTTCATTAGGGTTTTATCTAAGGAAGCAAAACTAAAATTGATGAAGATGACTTTTCATCTCATATTTAGCATTTAGGTTAGAGCAGTAAGTGTGCTGTTAGAGTAATCAGCGTTAATAAAATATTAACATTTTCCGAGTGTTTTCTGTAAAGCTGTAGCTGGGCCTTTCGCCACCCTTCCCTCCAGCTGGACTTCTGCAGCCTGAGCACAGCAGGGCCGTTTCCCCAGCAGCCTCCAGGGCTCTGGAGCCCCCGGGGGCCTCGTCCCCCTCCCCGCTCACGGTCCTGGCTCCCCGAGGAGGCTGCTGCACCCCCCATCCTGCTGCTGCTCTCAAGGTGGGGGGGCTACCTGGTTGGAATCGGCCGGACACTCAGTGTCAGCGGCTCTGCGCTGTCAGCAGGACGCACACGCCCCACCCAGCCCCTGCCACCTCCCGCTGTCCACTGGGGGTCCCCAAAGTCACCTGGTCAGTCAGCCGGGCGGGCAGAGGCCAGCTCAGCCCCAAGAGCCCATGTGCAACGTTTGGGAACCATGAGAACTGCCGGTGACGCCTCCAGCGGTAGCTGTCCATCCACCGTGGGGAGAATTTACACCATGGAAATGGGCAGCTGCCTCCCAGCCGCCCCTGGGTCCAGCCCCTGCCCCTTCCCCACCCCCTTCCCTCAAAGGCGATGCTGAGCCCCGAGACACCAGGCCGGGTCACTTCTCAGCACCTGCTGGCAGCACCTCTTGGTCCTGTTCTGACATCACTAGGTCAGTCCACGACACTCACTGATGCTCACCATGTCCCAGGAGCTGTCCCCATGCTGACACCATTTGCCATCAGAGCAGCTGGACGCCAGCCAGTCCAGGAGCTCAGACATGATGCCAGCCACAGCACTTTCGGGGAAGGAGGGGGTTCAGCTTGTACAAAACAGCCCCCCTCACGGGCCCAGCACACGCGAACAGGAGCATAAGCAACTGGCGCTTGACTCAATGCGAGCAGCGCTCCCAGCAGGCGCAGGTCCCCATGTGGGGGGGATGGGGGTGCTGAAGGGGGCTCTGGCCAGGCCACTTGGCAGCCAAGCTCTGTCCTGGGGCGCACCCTCCCTCACAGCTGCACCTAAGCACGCCTCGGTCAGCAGGGACAGCCAGCTCCCCTTACCCCCCAATCCCCCTGCCCACACCTACACCCACCAGCTCCCTGGATTCTCCACCCCAGGAAATGGGAGCAGAAAAGGGATCAGACCTGTTGCATCTCTTTGATTATTTGATTAATATTTTCCTGTCCTTGTGCTCTTCCCACAGTCTTACTGTCAGCCCTCACAGCCTGCCTGCACGCCTTAGGTCCTGAATAAAGCTTTTCTCAAATGAATGATGGAAACTTTGTCTGGGGTAGGACTGTTGACTTTTCAACCTTGGACCGAGAATCATTTCAGATGCTTTAAATAATCAAGAAATCTTTCCCTTTAATTCATCAAGGGTATGTTTCATTCCGAGATGTTGATTTCGTTCCTGTTTTAGGTTCCTTGTCCACGTGGGAAGTAAACAGCAAATTGCCTGAATGTGGAATGTGCTTGCGGAGCTGCCTTAATTGGCTAATTTGCGTCTGTCTCCGCTGGAGTGCAATCAGAGAATGGCTCCATTGAACACTGTTTAAGTTAGAAAAAGTTTCCTTTCCTTTCAGAGCTGCAAATGTCATGGCAGGGAGGGGGCTGGGGAAGGGTGGAATACGTAACCCACCTGTTCACCCCAAGGAGAATACCCTAACTATAGGGGGGTAACGTCATCAATGTGGTGACACATGAAAACCCTCCCCAGAGAGTCAGTGAATAAAAGGGCAAAGCCCAATCTCTTCGCGCTCTGGAGGACGAGACAGAATGGAGAAGGACTCCACAAATGCTGAATTGGAGAAAAAGAAAAATATCAGGTTAGAAATTGCCATCCTGGGCCCAGCGATGCTTTTCCTCCCCCTCACAGTGTTGCTTAGAGGCATGGACCCACGGGGACATGGCTGCAGAGGCCCTCACCGCATCGGGTGGGAGGCCCGCCTGTACTGAGGCAAAGGGACCCAAGTCCCCAGAGACCCAAGGTGGAGCACAAAATGCTGAGACATGCTGCAAAAGGACCGCGGCGGGGAGGGGGTGTCACCGAGACTGGCACGGGGGCACTGACACAAGTCCGTTTCTGTTGGCCCAGCTCCCTAAACAGAAAACAGATTTTTCTGGAGTGACCTTCCTCTCTGCAGCGACCCCACTGGCTCCTGGGGGCAGGTTATCCTAATGGGAAAGAAGCTGGAGGCAGAAAAGAAAAAAGGAAAGCATGTTAAACCAGATTGCTGGAAGAGCTGAAGGTCGTGAGTGAAAAGTGTAAGGAAAATGGGGCACTGAGTGAGGAAGAGAATTTAAACACATCATACAAGGTGGGGAGAAGGTTCTGCACAAAATACAAACAGAACAGATAGAGATTTCCAGAAAAAGAACAGAGGAAAGAAGACTTTCTCCTGGAGCTGAAACAGTTACACAAAAAGTGCGATCTTAAAAGTGGACCAAATATCCAGGGCAAAAATACAATGAAGAGTCGAGCAGCTATTATCACTTAAAATGGGGTATTCCAAAGGCCTAGAATAAGTTAGACTACGCATCAAGGAAGAACCGTAACACAAAGCCAATCAACAATAAAATCCTGAACAAGAGTGAGAGGCTCTTGTTTCTCATTCAAAATAATATCAAAATAATAAGATGCTCAGACATCAGCAGAAAGTTACAAGCCACACTAAGAAACTGGCTCAAGACACTAAGACATGGCTCAAAAGAGCAAATTAAAACTTCAGAAAAGAAAAATTGGGAACAATTAAATAAAGACGTTAAAACAAATCTTCTAACTCAATTAGGGAAAATAGGCTAAAAGAGATAAAGGATATTGAGACAACACAGTGTGAGCATAAAAAGAACATGAAAGGACAGTGCAGTGGTGGCTCAGTGGCAGAGTTCTCGCCTGTCATGCTGGAGACCCAGGTTCGATTCCCGGTGCCTGCCCATGCCAAAAAAAAGAATATGAAAGTGTAAAAAGAAACAACAGGGTGGGTCACGGTGGCTCAGCAGGCAGAGTTCTTGCCTGTCATGCTGGAGACCCGGGTTCAATTTCCATGCAAGAAAAAAAAAAAAGAAACAACAGAAACTATAGAGAAGAAAGACACAATAGTGAAATTAAAAAAAAAAAACAAAAAAAGAGACATACAGCAGCTGATCTGAACATGGAGAAGAAAGGATCAATCAATGAACTAGAAGACAGGACAATCAAAATCATACAGTCAGAAAAACAGAGAAAAGAATAGAGAAATATCAAGCAGTGTTTCTGAGATTTGAGAGATAGGATAAAGCAAACAAACATACAAATCATGGATACCCCAGAGGGGGGTCAGGGAAAAGAGGCCAAAGAATATTCAAAGAAATAAGGGAAGAAACTTTCTCAACTCTTACAAGAAAGACATAAATGTACGCAGCCAAGAAGTGCAACATACTCCAAACAGAATAAATCCTAATAGAATTATTCCAAGGCACACACTAATCAGAATGCCAAATGCCAAAATAAAGAGAGAATTCCAAAAGCAACAAGAGAAGAAAGATTGGTTATGTACAAGGGAGTCTCAGTGAGACTAAGTGCCAATTTCTCATCAGGAACTACGGAGGCAAAAAGGCAGTGGTATGATATATTTAAGGTTCTGAAAGAGAAAAATTAGTAGCCAAATATTCTTTATCAAGCAAAAGCGTCCTTCAAAATTAGGAAGAATTTAAAATATTCACCGACAAAAAGAAACATAATATATCAACAAAAGACCTGCCCTTCAAGAATTACAAGAGACAAGACTGGCTTGGAGTAAGGTGGAGAAATGAAGATTATCAGTAAGGACAACTGAAAAGATAAATGTAAACCCAATAGTACTATTATCAATATACCACTCTACCTTTTAATTATCTTGTTTTTTGGGGGGGTGGAGGGTGGTGCATGGTCCAGGAATCGAACCTGGGTCTCCCGCATGTAAGGCAAGCATTCTACCACTGAACCACCCTTGCACCCTTAATTATCTTCTAATTCTTTAATTTTAAGAGTCAGAACACAATTGAACAAGAAAAAAGGCACATTTCTTGATAATAGACACACGAAATATAAAGAGGTAATGTAGGACACCAACAGCATAAAAGGGGGAAACAGAGGGATATGGAAGCAGATAACATGTATGCCATTGAAGCTAAATTGGTATAAAAAGTATAAATTGGTATCATTTCAAATTAACAGGTTACAGATGCAGATTATGTAATATAAACCCCAAAGTATTTTTAAACTATACAAAAACAGAAATGAGAAAGAGAACAGTCAGATACATCATAGAAGAGTAACTATACAGAAAAGGAGGTTGCAATAAATAAACGAGAGACAAAAAAATAATAGGACATGTAAAAGACAAAAAGACAAAATGACTGAAGTAAGTGCTGCCTTTATAGCAATAATACTAAATGTTAATGGATTAATCTCCACCAGTCAAAAGACACAGATTGCAAGATTGGGTAAAAATGTGTGACTCAACTATATGTTGTTTATAAGAGGCTCACCTTAGACTCAAAGACACAAATAGGTTGAAATTGAAAAGTTGGAAAGAGATATTCCATGTAAATAATAACCAAAAAAAGAGCTGGGGTAGCTATACTAGTATCGGACAAAACAGGCTTTAAGTCAAAAGCTGTTATAAGTGACAAAGAAGGACACTATATATCAATAAAAGGAGAAATCCACCAAGAAGAAATAACAATCATAAATATTTACACACCTAACCGTGTTTACATGAGGCAAACACTGGCAAAACTGAAGGGAGCAATAGACACCTCTACAAGAATAGTCGTACAGCACGCTCATCAATAGACAGAACATCTAGACAGAGGATAAATAAGGAAGCAGATAACTTAAATGATATGATAAATGAACTAGGTCTAACAGACATATACAGAACACTGCACCCCAAAACGGCAAGCTATACATTCTCCTCAAGGGCACGTGTCCCATATGATGGGACAGAAAACAAGTCTCAATAAATTTTAAAAGATTGAAATTATACAAAGCATCTTTTCTGACCATAATGAAGCTGGAAATCAAAACCAAATAGAAAACTGGAAAATCCAGACATATCGAAGTTAAATAACACACTCTTAAATAATTAGTGAATCAAAGAAGAAATTGCAAGGGAAATCAGGACATCTCTTGAGATGCACAAGAATATAACATATCAAAACGTATGCAGGAAAGGCAGTGCTGAGAGGGAAATTTATAGCCCTAAATCTTTACATTAAAAGAGAAGGAAAAAAAGTAAAATTTAATTTAAAAAGAAGAAAGAGCTAAAATCAAATATCTAACTGCACACCTGGAGGAACTAGAAAAAGAAGAGCACATTAATCCCAAAGCAAGCAAAGGAAAGAACTAATAAAGATTAGAACATAAATTAATGGAAGTGAGAAATTAAAAAACAATAGAGAAACCAAAGCCAAAAGTTGGTTCTCTGAAAAGATCAATTCTTGGCTAGGCTGACAAAGAAAAAAAAAAGAGAAGATGCAGATAAGTAAAATCAGAAATGAGAGGGGGTGCATTACTATTGACCCCACAGAAATAAAAAGGATCATAAGAGGATACGATGAATAAATGCCAACAAATTAGACAACCTAAATAAAATGGACAAATTCCTAGAAATACACAACCTACACTGACTAGAAGAAATATAAGACCTCAACAGATCAATTACAAGTGAAGAGATTGAATCAGCCATCAAAAACCTACAACAAAGAAATGCCCAGAACTAAATGGCTCCACAGGTGAATTCCACCAATCATTCCAAGAAGAATTAATACCAATCCTGTTCAAATTATTCCAAAAAAAGTGAAGAGGAGGAGCATTACCTAATTCATTCTCTAAGGCCAACATCACCCTAATACTAAAGCCAGATAAAGAGACTACAAGAAAAGAAAATTACAGACCAATTTCTCTTATGAATATAGATGCAAAAATTCCCAGCAAAATACATGCAAGTCAAATCCAACAGCACATTAAAAGAATGATACACCATGATCAAATAGATTTTATCCCTGGTATGCAAGGATGGTTCAACATAAGAAAAGAAATTAATGCAATACATCATATTAATAAAGCAGAGGGGAAAAACTACATGATCATCTCCATCAGTGCAGAAAAGGCATTTGACAGAATCCAGCATCATTTCTTAATGAAATTCTTAGAAAAATATGAATAAAAGGAAACACAATAGAGGGTGTACATGAAAAACCCATAGCTAACGTTGCTCTCAATGGTGAAAGACTGAAAGCCTTTCCTCTAAGATCTGGAACAAGAAAAGGATGCCCACTGTCACCACTGTTATTCCATATAGTACTGGAAGTTCTACCCAGAGCAATTAGGCAAGAAAAGAAGGTATTCGAATTGGAAGGGAAGAAATAAAAAACTTTCACTGTTTTCAAATGACATGATTCTGCATGTAGAAAGTCCAAAAAAATCCACCACAAAGTTACCAGAGCTAATCAATAAATTTAGCAAAGTAGTGAGGTATAAGATCAACACTGAGCAATTGGTAGTTTCTATACTCGAGTGTGCTGGTGTGAAAGTGTGGTGTACCACGGAAATGCCATGTTCTTTAATGCTAGTTCAATATTGTTGGGTGGTATCTTTTTCATTGTTTTACATGAAGATGTGACCCGCCCACACGTGGGTGGGAACTTTTGATTAGGTGGTTTCCATAGAGATATGTCTCCACCCATTCAAGGTGGGTCACTTCCTAGAGTCCTTTAAGAGGGAACCATTTTTGGAAAAGCTTCGGAGTCCACATAGCCAGGGACCTTTGGAGATGCAGAAGGAAAACTCCCCCAGGGAAGCCTTATGAAATGAGAAGTTGGAAGAGAAAGGTAGCAGATGTCCCCACATGCCTTCCCAGTGGACAAAGGCGTCCAGAAGCCAAAGATCCAGCAGATGCCAGCCATGTGCCTTCCCAGCGGACAGGTGCTCTGGACAGCATCAGCCTTTCTTAACTGAAGATAACCTCTTGTTGGTGCCTTAATTTGGACATTTTCACAGCCTTACAACTGTAAACTTGTAATGCAATAAATTCCCTTTGTAAAAGCCATTCCATTTCTGGTATATTGCATTCTATCAGCTGTAGCAAATTAAAACAACAAGTAATGAGCAATCTGAGAAGAAAATCAAGAAAATAATTCCATTTATAATATCAACTAAAAGAATCAAATATCTAGGATTAAATTTAACCAAGGATGTAAAGGATTTATACACAGAAAATTAAAAAACACTACTAAAATAAATCAAAGAAGACCTAAATAAATGGAAGGACACTCTGTGTTCATGGATTGGAAGACTAAATATCATTTAGATGTCATTTACCCAAAATGATTTACAGATTCAAAACAATCCCAGTCAAAATTCCAATAGCCTACTTTGCAGAAATGGAACAGCCAATTATCAAATTTATTTGGAAGCCAAATAACCAAAAACACCTTGAAAAAGAAGAATGAAGTGAGAGGTACCATGCTTCTTGGCTTTAAAACATATCACACACACACACACAAAAAAACATATCACAAAGCTAAAGTGGTCAAAACAGCAGGGATAATGCACAAGGAGATATATTGACCAATGGAACCAAATTGAGAGTTCAGAAAAAGACTCTCATATCTATGACCAATTGAGTTTTGACAAGACGACTAAGTACATTCAGTTGGAACAGAATAGTCTCTTCCACAAATGGTACTGGGAGAGTTGAATATTTATTTACATGCAAAAGAATGAAAGTGGACCCCATCTCATACCATATACAAAAATCAACTAAAACGGGCCAACAACATAAATAGAAGAACCAGGACTATAAAACTAGAAGAAAATGTCAGAAAGCATCTTCACGATCCTGTATTAGGCAATGCATTCTTAAACTTTACACACAAAGCACAGCAATGAAAGAAAAAACAGATAAACAGAATCCTCAAAATTAAAAGTTTGTGTGCATCAAAAACCTTGTCTTGTGCTCGCTTCGGCAGCACATATACTAAAGTTGGAACAATACAGAGAAGGTTAGCATGGCCCCTGCGCAAGGATGACACTCAAATTTGTGAAGATTTCCATATAATTTTTTTAAAAACCTTGTCGTGAAAGTAAAAAGACAATCTACTCAATGAGAGAAAATATTTGAAAACCATACATCTCAGATGAGTTCAATATCCAGAATATAAAACTAAATCCTACAACTCAACAATAAAAGGACAAAACAATCCATTTTAAAAATGGGATAAATCCTTGAGTAGACATTTCTCCAAAGAGGATATAGGAATGGCTAAACAGCACCAGATGCTGGAGAGGTTGTGGAGAAATAGAAATACTCATTCATTGCTGGTGGGAATATAAGAGGGTACAGCCTGTGGAAGGCAGTCTGGCAGTACCTCAGCAAGCGAACTATAAAATTCCCACGCCACGCGGCAGCCCTGCTGGTATGTACAGACCCAGAATTGAAAGCAGATCTCGAACAGATATTTCTCAGACTGCTGGTGGGAAGTTTTCCACATTAAAAACAAATCTCTGTATTAAAACCACAAAACAAAGATCGAGAGCCATGTGTTTCAAGCCAAACAAGAGCAGGTATTTCTTTGTGGAAATGAAACAACTCCCCAGCTTACCTACTCCGCAAACAAAACCCCTCTGAGTGTTGGAAAGTACGCCCAGCCCGCCCCCCGCACACGCACCGCCCCCGCGTCTGGGGGGTGTGATTTATGACCCACTCCCCCTATTCCGGTGTCATCTCCTTTCTGCTCTTCACGGCTTCCCGTGGCCGAGCCATGTCCCGTGGTCCCTGCGCCCACAGACAAGGTCCCATGTTGTCCCGAGGGCGTCATCCCCGCGGGAGCCAAGTCTTTCTCCAGAAGAGTTTTCTTTCTTGGACAATTTGATGTGTAGTAGACAGAAAACATCACAGTAAATTCATGCGTTCATTGATACTATTGCCTAAAATGGATTTAAAAAAATTTTCAGTAAATTGATTTAAAAGAAAAATGATGATAATAGAAGTGATATATGATAAAAATCAAAAGACAGCTTGGGAATACCCGAGGTGTGGGAAACTCCATGACAGTGGGAGACTCAGAAGCTGGGGAGCCCGTGGCTTGGAGTTGCGCCCTCCCTCTGCCATGTGAGCCCACGTGACATTGGACATGTCCAACGACCTCCTTGGGCCCCCAGCCCCTCGTGTGTAGCTCTAGGGGCTGCAGGAACCCCGGGCTCCTTTTCCCTTTGAGGACAGAGTGGAGATGTGGGTCACGGATTCCAGATGCAGCGCCCGGACCAGCTCCTGCCCTGCACCCTCCAGGCTGGCCCTGGCACGTGCTGTCCACCCCTGGTCCCCAGCCTGCCCTGTGCCCTTAGAACCCCCCCAGAGCTGTCCCTAAGTCTCTGTCGCTCTGAGCTACGTGTCCTGCTGGCAGCCAGAGGACCCTGATGCATATAAATGGCTCCGGCCCCTCACAGCTCCTGGAACACTGACCAAGGTCGAGTCCCCTATCCCCCTACACCTTGTCTCTCCTCCTGGGACCCCTTCCCCACCCTCCCACTTCCCTGCCCACCCAGCTCACCGGGTCGCTGCTCTGGGGAGAACTCCCTGGCCTCCCTCCCCGGGGCTACCTGGGGGCGCCTCACCTGGCCAGGGCTCACCTGGGCAGCTCTGCCCAGCGCCGCCCACTGAATGCACCCACCAGAGGAGAGGCCTGGTGCCATCACCGCACCCAGCCGGGGGCCACAGGGTCACAGGACTCACCTTCCAGCACTGGGGGTGCTGGGCAATCTGCCTCTGTTCCTTCGGCCCAGCGTGGCTGGCTTCCTGCGTCCCCTGCCCATGTCAACAGCCCATGTCCCCACTGACCCTCACGCTGACCCTCCCGGTCCTGGGATTGCTCCAACAGTCTGAGGCCCCAGCCCTGGGGTGGCTGTCACGGTGCACGCTGGGCCCTGCGCACTCCTCATGGGCCCAGGGTGACAGCTGGTGCGGGTCGTGCTCTGAGCCGTGTTCTCCGCCGCTAGAACATTCTGGATGATGCCTGGACACTGGCCGCACCTGCCTAAACGCTCCTGATTGTGAGCTCATTACAGTGAACAGAGTCCAGTGTGCTCTGAGGACGTCTCCAAGGAACTGCGTCGGATGGCCTCGGACCTGCTCTTCACTCCTCTCCCTCTCAGGACATGCTGAGTTCATTAGCGCGTCCTCCCGGCCCCCCTTCCACATACACCCGAGTCCCTGTCACCCCCCAACCCCGTCTCTGGCCTGGACTCTCCGGCCCCCACACTGCTCTCCGGGCTCCCATCAACCCCTACAGCAGGGACCCTGCTCAACTCCAGGGGTCCTGTCCCTCCTCTACGCACGGCCCCCCAGTCCCACCACACCTGAGCCCAGCCCGAGCCCCTCCCTGCCACAGGGCTCTGCCCACGGCCGGCAGCGTCCCAACCGCACCTGCCCCCATGACTGCACCTGTGAGTGCACACCTGTGACTGCACCTGTGACCATGCACCTGTGACCACGTACCTGTGACCGCGCACCTGTGACTGCACCTGTGACAACACACCTGTGACCGCGCACCTGTGACCATGCACCCATG
>PVIY010062545.1:0-10907 GCA_004026745.1 Myrmecophaga tridactyla | reverse complement strand
TTAAACTTTCTCACTGAAGGTCACTGTAGTGACGTTGCAGGAGGGAGGGGCATCCAGGGACTGTACCATGGATCAGAGGTGTGAGCTTGAGAACATCTAGGGTGTTTTGCTCCAATCAGGTGTCCAGAATATGTGGTTTCTTGGTGACAT
Organism: Myrmecophaga tridactyla; assembly: GCA_004026745.1. NCBI lineage: Eukaryota > Metazoa > Chordata > Mammalia > Pilosa > Myrmecophagidae > Myrmecophaga > Myrmecophaga tridactyla. The sequence continues at coordinate 10,757 of PVIY010062545.1, read as the reverse complement.
CACAGCTGTAGCTCCACCTAGTGATTACCTTCCCGTGGCCTGTGCACCATCAACATCATATGTCCCAAACTTCCTGTCTGCACTGATGCCCCCATTCCCTCTACACACCCACTCACTACCACCCACCGAATGTGGTTTGCCTATACCTTGGAGGTTACTTTCTGCTTGACCATGAACCCAGCTGTGGCCCAGAGAAAATCGTTTTTTATTGTTTTTTTTTATTAGAGAATATGTAGTCTTACAGAATCATAATGCAGAAAAAATAGAATTACCATACCCTCATTATTAACACCTTGCAATAGTGTAGCACATTTGCTATAATTGATGAAAGAATTATAATTGTACTATTACATATAGCCCAAGTTTGTGTGGTAAAATCCTATGTTTTTTTTTTTAGATCTCCTTTGATTTCTTTTATTTATTTATTTTTATTATGATCATTCTATTCTACATATATAATCAGTAATATATAATATAATCACAGAGTTGCATATTCATCATGATCATTTCTTAGAACATTTGCATCAATTCAGAAAAAGAAATAAAAAGACAACAGAAAAAAATTCATATATACAATACCCCTTACCCCTCTCTTTCATTGATCACTACCATTTCAATCTAAATTTATTTTAACATTTGTTCCCCCTAGTATTTATTTTTATTCCATTTGTTTTACTTGTCTGTTGATAAGGTAGATAAAAGGAGCATCAGACACAAGGTTGTCACAATCACACAGTCACATTGTGATGGCTATATCATACAATCATCTTCAAGAAACATGGCTACTGGAACACAGCTCTACATTTTCAGGCAGATCCCTCCAGCATCTCCATTACATCTTGAGTACCAAGATGATAGCTATTTAATGTGTAAGAATAACCTCCAGGATAACCTCTTGACTCTGTTTGGAATCTCTCAGCCATTGACACTTTATTTGTCTCATTTCATTCTTCCCCCTTTTGGTTGAAAAGGTTTTCTCAATCCCTTGATACTGAGTCCCAGCTCATTCTAGGATTTCTGTCCCACGTTGCCAGGAAGGTCCACACCCCTAGGAGTCATGTCCCATGTAGACAGGGGAAGGGCGATGAGTTTGCTTGTTGTGTTGGCTGGAGAGAGGCCACATCTGAGCAACGAAAGAGGTTCTCTTGGGGGTGACTCTTAGGCCTAATTTTAAGTAGGCTTGACCTATCCTTTGTAGGGTTAATTTTCATATGAACAGAGGCCACATCTGAGCAACGAAAGAGGTTCTCTTGGGGGTGACTCTTAGGCCTAATTTTAAGTAGGCTTGACCTATCCTTTGTAGGGTTAATTTTCATATGAACAAACCCCAAGATTGGGGGCTCAGCCTATTGCTTTGGTTGTCCCCACTGCTTGTGAGAATATTGAGAATTCGACTAGGGGAAGTTGAATTGTCCCCCTTTCTCACCATTGCCCCAAAGGGGACTTTGCAAATACTTCTTTATTCAGTGATCAAATCACTCTGGGATTTATCGGGGCATCACTCTGGACAAACCAACAAAATCTCTTGCCCTACTCAAGGTTCCATGTACTTATGGTGTTCAGTTAAGCTGCCTACATAAGTTATATTAGGAAATGCACTAGTCAAAATATAAATGCAAACTTCTCTTATGTCCAGTGAGCTGCAACTACTTCTTCAATGAGGTCTGCACCCCAGCTTTGGGAAAATGGACCCCTTCCAAGATTGTCCTTCTTTGGGTACTCTCTCAGCCATAGGTTATCATATAGACTTCTCTTACATATTATATTTACTCTTTTAACATAGCTTAATAATATTTATATTAAACTTCCCCTGTTTGAATCAGTTTTTCTGAGCCCCAGTACCTCTTTCTGTAAAATTGAAATACTAAAGACTACTTAAACAAGTTCATGTGTTGTTTCTGAGTATCAATTGATATGAGGTATGTAATAAACATTTTGTTAAGTAGTATATAATACACAGTCTTCCTGGAGTGTTGGCACAAAAAAAAAAGTAGTATATAATATAAATGCAAGCTATTTTATTTTTATATTAATAATACTTAATTATTGACCTTGTGAACGTAATATCTGATTATTAATAAGAAGTATTTGGTTAAATTATGCTACCACCATTCCTGATTCTGAAAAAATGGTATAGTTTTTTGTGAATTATTCCTAAATTTTCATTCTTATTCATGCAGAAAAGTTGAGAATGCAAGCTGTGATATGATGAAATATCCCCTTCTCCATCATAAAATCTTACCTAGAGGAAGAATCCTGACTGAATTGCCATAAGATCATGATAACAGAGCCAAAGACAATGTAAAATCATTCATGCAAGTTAATAAAGCTTAGAAATCTCAGGCAGTTGATATTTATCACACAGCTGAATGCCAATGCAGCCAGGAAAATATCATCAGCTCCAGATGCAGCTGTTAGGAATGTGCTGTGGGGCAGGTCATCTGTGCTTTTCATCTGCCAAATGCATCCCTTAATGAGAGTGATAGTGAGCTTTGGTGAGAAAAGGAATAGGGAGACTAAACACCAATATCAATTTTGTCTAGCCTCTGAAAATGCTCAGACCTAAATCATCTCTTAATATAGTAACTTAGTGTTATTTTTCACTTGATAAGTGACTTTGAAATACTTTCAAGTATTCAAATCAATTGTATAGAAAAGAATAGAAATATGATCAACAAACTGAAATATAAATCTTTATGTTTTAATTGTGAAAATGACTGAAATATTTTTAAGTATTCAATTTAAAGCTGTAGAAAGGAATAAAAATGGTGTCAAGATACTGAAATGTAAGTTCTTCTGTACCAAAAAAGAATTCTATCATCTCAAATTGTCAAAGAATCATAGGTATTATTTTTATTAAATTGTCTCAAATTCAGGGTTAATCTAAAAATGTTTAATGTACTGCCCTTTGGCACCTCAAAGACAGTAAGATATGAAAACTCAGGTGTTTAGCTTTGGTAGAATTCTAATTAATAAAAATTTCTTTAATGATTCATTTTGACTAAGTAATAAGGACAGTATCATATTCTAGGAGATGTCTCTCTAAATAAAAGGCATACAATGATAAACATTACTACCACAGGTACATCTGAAGCTAAATAAAATTTTCTCTTAAATTTTTTATTCCAGATTGAGTTCTCCAAGAGCAGTTGCTGAGACAGAGTTTGGAGCCAAGATGCTGATTAAAGAAGAGGAGAGGAAGAACTTGAACTGTGATGCAGCCCTGACAAAGCTTCAGCTAGGAAGCTCTACAGTGAGTATTGCCTTTCAGAATGTCTCATGTTGGACTGTAATGGCTGGGCCTTTCTACTTCCTTGCTCAGTGAGAGATGTGAGCTATTGCGTGATGTCTGACAAGGCAGCTCTCTGCAACTGAGGGAAATCCTGAGAAGGTGACAGCTAGACAGTGTCTGCTGACCACACTCCCTACAGCTGAGTAGAAAGTCCTTCTTTGAAGGTGGATTTGGGCAGTGCAGCTCCATGTTTATCACAGTCCACACCTTGTGCCACCTAGATCCATTTCTCTGTGCACATTTGGGGAACAGCTTTTGCATGACTCCAGTGATCATCTCTTTCTTAGGAGAAACTTAGAAGAGGGAGGTTAGCAAAATAATCCACAGTCTATGCTGCTGCAGTTGGATTCTGGACCACAATTGATACCTTTTCCCTCTTCGACTTCGATTCTAGATAATCTCACCCTCAGCTACCACATAATTTGGCCTTAATGGCTTACCTGGTGGCATGACCCAGATCCTTATCCCTGAAGTGCCTGAGTACTTGGTCACTATGTCAGAATCAGGTAACCATACCTGTCTCTTTATAGTCATAACTGAGCCAGGGAATACCAAGAGGTACTCAAGTGGATTATAAGGTTCCATACTCAATCTTCTGTATTTCCATTGTGTAAGCAGCTCTAAATCCTCCTGATGATCAGGGTGAGTTACTATTGCCAAGACAATGACTCTTCTTCATGTGTGAAACTACAGCTTATATTTTGAGGGGACTCTTCCTGTATCCTTGGGAAAATTGTGTCCTCTTTTGGGAAAAGGCTTTATATTCCTGCAGAGCTCAGAGTTGCACAAGAGTCCCCAGTGAGTCATGGGGATAGTGGTAAGTGGGCGGACACTTGCGATTCTGCTCAACTTTCAGACATTCCACCTATTGGGAACACAATATCATATAAAGATTGTTAATTTAGTGTGTTTCCAACTTCTGGAGCATGGAGTATTGCCTCTGAGCTGGTGCTTCACCTGTGCTTTCAGCAGGCTGTTCCATCACTCAGTCAGGACAGCAAGCTCAAGCTCATGAGGTATGTGATATGGACCATGGATTCCATGATCAAAGGCCCACTCCCATATCACCTTTGCTGTAAAGAGAGTCCTGTGGTCTGACATTGTGTTAGTGTGGTTTCATATGTCAGTGGATCTAACACTGTGAAAACCTTTGGACACTGATGCTGAGCAAAGCCCTGCATGTAGTAAAGACAACTCATTTCAACAGTAAGTGTATAGTCCTATGAAAACAAGCCACTGGTCTTTATAAGCTAGGAGGGGTCCTGTGTAGTCAGCAGCTTGCCACCACGTGCATGGCTGTGCTTCTTGAGGAATGTAGACAGATCAATGCAATAATTGGTCGGTCTGCCTGATATCAACTGACAAGTAGGTCATTATCTAAATTACTGTGTAGTGTCTCTGCCATCGTGATGCTTTCTGTTAGGTGTTTACATGTGATGCAAAGACCTTCTTTTTAAACTTCTTGCCCACTCTTGTATGTCCTTCCATATACCCCTACCCCAGAACCTCTTTTAGTAATTTTATTTTATTATGGTAACATATTATAAGATACATTTTTCCATTTTAATCATTTTTGAATGTACATTTCGGTGGTATTAATTGCATTTCAATGTTACGCTACCGTCACCACCATCCATTACAAAATTTTTTCATCACCCTTAATAGAAACTACTTATAAAGAAATAATTCCCTATTCCCGTTTCCCTTCAGCCTGGTAACTTCTAATCCACTTTCTGTCTTTACAATTTATTCTAGATTTTTCACATCATTGGAATCATACAATATTTGTTCCTTTGTAGCTGGCTTATTTCACTTAACGTAATGTTTTCAAGGTTCATCCATGTTGTTGCATGCATCAGAACTTCATTCCTTTTTATCACGAAATACTATTACACTGTTTATCTATTTATTTGTTGATAAACATTTGGGTTGTTTCCACTTTTTGGCTATTGTGAATAGTGCTCCTATGAATATTAGTGTAAAATATCTGTTAAAGTCCCTATTTTCAGTTGGTTTGGGTTTATACCTTGGAATGAAATTGCTATGTGTGCCTGCCCAGAAAAGCCATGTCTTTTAACCCCCATTTAGTATTGCTGGATGGGATTTTTCTGATGGTTTCCATGGAGATGTGACCCACCCAATTGTGGGTGGTAACTTTTGATTAGATGGTTTCCATGGAGATGTATCTCCACCCATTTAAGGTGGGGTTCCTTACTGGAGTTCTTGGAAAAAGCTTTAGAGCCACCAGAGCCAACAGACCCCACACAGCCAGAGAGCATTGGAAATGAAGAAAGAAAATGCCCCCCAGGGAAGTAATTGAAGAAGCTTGGAGAGAAAGCTAGCAGATGTTGTCATGTGCCTTTCTAGCTGAAAGAGGAACCCTGAACATCATTGCCCTTCTTGAACCAAGGTATCTTTCCCTGGATGTCTTAATTTGTACATTTTCATGGCCTTAGAGCTATAAACTTGCAACTTAATAAATTCCCACTTTTAAAAGCCATTCCATTTCTAGTGTATTGTATTCCAGCAGCCTATGAACAGATTTTGGTACCAGAGAAGTAGAGTGCTGCTGTAGTTTGCAAATACCAAACATTTTGGAAGAGCTTTTTAAATAGATAAGGGGAAGATTTTCCTAAAATTGTGAGGAGCTTGATAGAGAAAGCCTAGATTGCTTTGAAGAGACTCTTGGTAGAAAAATGGACTCTAGAGATGCCTCTGATAAGGCTTTAGACAGAAATGAGGAATGTGCACTATAAACTGGAAGGAAGGCAACCTTTGTTTTAAAATGACAGATAATTTGGCCAAATCGAGTACTGCTGTTGGATGGAATTTCAAGGAGACAACCCAGGATACTTAGCTGAAGAAACTTCTAAACTAAATGTTGCAAAGGCAGCCTGGCTTCTCCTTGCAGTTTATAGTGAAATGTGACAGGAAAGAGATAAGCTGAGAACTGACCTCTTGGGTATAAAAAAGCCAGAAATTGATGGTTTGAAAAACTCTGGGCTTCCAGAAAGGGAGACCCCAGAGAATAGTGCCCCACATAAGGATTTAACCAAACGTGGAAGCAGTCAGCCATTACAGGACAAGTGAGGATTTGAGATGGAGTTATTCAGAGAGGATGTATGGGAAGTCCTTTTGTCTGATGGTCATGATCCCAGTGTACTGCATAGAAAACTAACAGGAGTTTTGTGGGATCTGTATAAACAGAACCAGTCTGAAATTAAAAGGACAGAAAAGGGACAAATTGGAAGAAAAATAACTTCAGAGGCAGAGCTATGGAAGCTAAGGTCTGAAGTCAAGAAACTTTGAGCCAGGAGAGCAGACCCACCCAAGCCCTAGGAGAGGGTGAGTTTGCCCAAAAGGCAGAGGGTAGGCCTTTCATCTGGTTGCTTTGGAAGAGTTGTGCCACTTCAGGCCTTGGAGAGGGTAGAGCACATTCCTTGGGGATTGGAGAGAGCCTGGCTGCCACCCCATTCTTCTGAAGGGGTAGAGCATGTGCCCCAGAGATGGCAGAGAGCCTGGATGTGGCCCTGATGTTTGGAGAGGGTGGAACCGAGAAAAAAGTGGTCTCCCAGTGTTCCCCCAAGGTTGCATTTGGACAGAGCTGGGCTGCTGCATAGGCCCTTGGAAAAGGTGGGACTGCCACTTTCCAGAGCCTGGAGGATAAATGACTGTCAGACTCTGAAATCTAAAGGTCTTTGCCCTGCAGATTTCCGGAACTGTTTGTGTCTGATGACCCCTGTGTTCCTTCCAGTTTCTCCCTATGGAAATGGAAATGTTTATCCTATGACTGTCTCTTCTTTGCATATTGGCAGTAGATAACTTGTTCTAAGTTTTACAGGTCCAGAACCAGAGGAGAATTTTGCCTTAGGACACACCATGCCTATAGCTGACTTTGATGAGATTTTGTACTGTTTCTGACTTTGTATTGTTGTTGGAATGGTTTAAGGCTTTCTGATATTGTTATGGAATGAATGTATTTTGCATTTGGAAGGAATATGTCCTTTTGGCATCCAAAGTGTAGAACATGCTGCTTTGAATCTGGTATGTACCCCAAAAAAGTCATGTCCTTTAATCCTCATTCAGTATTGATGGGTGGGATCTTTCTGATTGTTTCCATGGAAATGTGACCCACCCAACTGTGGGTGGTAACTTTTGATTAGATGGAGAAGTGTCTCCACCGATTCAAGGTGGGATTGCTTACTGGAGTCCTTTAAGAGGAAACCATCTTGGAAAAAGCTTTAGAGCCACCAGAGCCAACAGAGCCCACACAGCCAGAGACAATTGGAGATGAAGAAAGAAAACACCCTGTTCTAGTTTGCTAGCTGCTGGAATGCAACACACCAGAGACAGATTGGCTTTTAATAAAAGGGGATTTATTTTGTTAGTTCTTCAGAGGAAAGGCAGCTAACTTTTATCTGAGGTTCTTTCTTACGTGGGAAGGCACAGGGTGGTCTCTGCTGGCCTTCTCTCCAGGCCTCTGGGTTCCAACAACTTTCCCCGGGGTGATTCCTTTCTGCATCTCCAAAGGTCTGGGCTGAGCTGCGAGTGCTGAGATGAGGTATGCCGAGCTGCTTGGGCTGTGCTACGTTTAGCTCTCTCATTTAAGCACCAGCCAATTAAGTCAAACGTCATTCATTGCAGCAGGCACGCCTCCTAGCCAACTGCAGATGTAAATCAGCAACAGATGAGGTTCACGTACCATCGGCTCATGTCCACATCAACAGAACTAGGTGCCTTCACCTGGCCAAGTTGACAACTGAATCTAACCACCACATGCCCCTAGGGAAGCCATTGAAGAAGCCTGGAGAGAAAGCTAGCAGATGTCACCATGTGCCTTTGCAGCTGAGAGAAAAACACTGAACATCATTGGCCTTCTTGAACCAAGTTATCTTTCCCTGAATGCCTTAATTTGGACATTTTCATGGCCTTAGAACTGTAAGCTTGCAACTTAATAATTCCTGTTTTTAAAAGCCTTTCCATTTCTGGTATATCACATTCCAACAGCTTACAAACTAGAACAAAAACTATAAACTAGTACATAGTAATTAAGTTTAACTTTTTGAGGAACCACCAAACTGTTTTCCACAGTGGCTGCACCATTTTACATTCCCATCAGCACTGCATGAGGGTTCCAATTTCTCTACATTTTTGCCAGCACTTATTATTTTCCGTTTTGTAAAAAGTAATAGCCATCCTATTGGGTGTGAAGTGGTCTCATTATGGGTTTTGATTTGCATTTCCCTGATGACCAATGATGTTCCCCCCTAAAAAAAATCCCACACCCATTATCAATCTTTCCCCATCACCCCAACTCTCCATCCCCAGCCCTAAATAACCACTAATCTACTTTCTGCCTATATAACCTTCCTGATTCTGTACATTTTATATAAATGGCAACATGCATTGTTGTGGCCTCTGTGACTGGCTTGTTTCACTTAGCATAATATTTTCAAAGTTCATCCATGTTGTAATATGTATCAGTATTCCAGCCCTTTTGATTGCTAGTTGTATGGACATATCACATTTTGTTTATCCATTCATCAGTTGATGGATATGTGAGTTGGTTACAATTTGGCTATATGAAAAATGCTGCTGTAAACATTCATGTATAAGTTTTGCATGACCATATGTTTTCATTTCTCTTGGGCCTGTGCTTAGGGGTGGAATTGCTGGGTCATGTGGTAACTCTATGTCTAACTTTTTGAGGTACTGTAAAACATTTTTCAAAGCAGATATACCATTTTACGTTCTCACCAGCAGTGACGAGGATTCCAGATTCTCCACATCCTTGCTGACACTTGTTATTGTCTGTCTTTTTTTATTTTAGCCATCCTACTGGGTGTGAAGAGATAGGTCATTGTGGTTTTAATTTGCCTTTCCCTAATGGTAATGATTCTGGGCATCTTTTCATGTACGTTATCCTTTTATATACTGTTTTCTCCATAAGTATCCAATATCTAGTACACTGCCCCTGCTGTGACATTCTTTCCCACTGGTACAACCTCCCAGTTCACCACCAGTGAAAGTTTTAACAACTTAAGAGCCACCTTGTGCCATGAATTCACTATGCTCCACTTATCACCAGGGGTCATCATTGCCAGTTTAGAGGTGAGTAATCCAGCTTCAAACAGCGTCTTATTTTCTGCTTTCTAGTCACTTCTGGTACTAACTGTTGCTAATTGGCAACTGTGAGAGTTTGGGGTACAAGACATTATTAGAAATCAACATCTGTGAGGGTGATGAAAGAAGGAAGATCAGTCAGAGAAAGAAGTCAAACTCACATACAGGTCCCGCTGTCTTAGCCAATCTGCTGAGGAGTTCTGGTGCAATGATTGTTCATCATAGTCCTGCTTTGGGTCAAATTGGTCAGATCTTTATTTCCTCACCTGAGTCAGCCACCAAATTTGGGCTGCCTTTGAAGGGTGTGATTACAACTAAGGATGTACTCTGCAGTTGAGGAAACATAAGGAGCTGACAGCTGGAAGCTTTTTGCCGACTACTCCCCTCAAAAACTGGGCATCAAATCTTTCCTTCCATAGGGATCTGGGTGGCACTAATCCATGTCTACCACATATGTTATACTTGGATGCAATTCTGAGGCCTTCCCAATAATCATTATATTTAATTAAAGTGGGTTTTGGTCATGTTGAATAATCTCTAAACATCAATAATTAAGAGAGAAATATGATGTGATAATAGATAACATATGCAGGGATTAATTTCCTCTTTTCAGTTATTTACTTACTTGCATATGTTTTTATTTTTGTTGCCTATTTATCATTGTGTAGAAATAGAAATACAAACTGCTTTCTCCTGTGGAAACACATAAAATTGTATAGTCTAAGAGGTTCCCCTAGCCTTGAATGAAAAAAAGAAAAAGAGACCTATTTATCTTTATCTATCTGTGTTTCTCCCTCCCCCTCGCCCCCCCAATGTCTTGGTAGATTTTTATTATTTAAAGCTCTTTCTTCTTAAATTTAGATATTGCTTAAAATGATTTTTGCTCATATGAAAACTCCTGTATGCAATAGTTACTTAAATTCATTTCAAAGAAATTTACTGCAAAATGAAATGTAAAATTCCACCCAGAGTTATAGTGGCCTTGAGGGAGAGCCATAAAAACATTACTCATGGCTTTCTACCCTTTTCTGTAATTTGACCTTTCTGTATTGGGGCATGGCTCTTTCAATTTTCAGTTCTTATGTTGCAAGTGCACTGATCTTTCATATCTTGGACATTCACTCTTTCGTGTAGAATTGACTGAAATAAAATGTAATACAATATGCACTTTGAAGACCCTAAATCAATTTAGGCAATTTTGCTACAGTTTTCAGAAAAAGAAATTTATTTATAAATGGCAAATCATATTGGAATTCTTGCACTTATTGGCAAATAGACTACCCATTTAAGCTTGATATGAAGTGGTTTTCTAATATGCTTATATAGAGGTGAATAATAAGAA
>PVIY010062544.1:0-10832 GCA_004026745.1 Myrmecophaga tridactyla | reverse complement strand
ATGGGAATTTTTTTTTAAAAGCTAGCCATAGAACCCTTGCTTTATTTACTTTTTCCCCAAATAATAATGTCTTTAGTCTATGTGGTCCCTGGCTTCTCACCTTGTTAGCCAAGTCATTAATTACAAAGCCTGGCCTCGGAGAAAGCGCTTACCTGGCTCCTTGGGCTCTGGGCGAGCAACAGTGGGAGACTGTGGGGTGTCTGTGGAGCGTGGGGAGGGCGGGAAGGGCGGTAAAAGGGCTACTGTGGTGCAGGGGAGGGGAGGGGGGGAAGGGGCCGCAGCCCTTCCTGATTGCTCTCTTTCTGTGCCTCTGCAGGAAGGAGGCGTTTGGGGCTGGGAGTGTGGAATGTACACTAGCTGATGCTCAGCTGCGAGGGGCCCCTTTTGGGGTTCCCCATTGTGGGGGGGGGCCCTGCCTCCCCAAAGCTGCGGAGAGGTGTATCTTTCCCTCTTCTCCACCTCGCAGCTGATCCATTTGCATGCCACACACCTCTACGAATTCCTTCCCCCCAGGTGATGCTTTAGAGCCTCCTTCTTGCAGCTTGAGTCCAGACTGGACATTCTCTCCCCCTCCCTCCATCTGCCACTCTGTTCCTACCTCAGGGCTTTGCATCCTGTGAAATAGGAGGGAACTGTCCCAATCTTCAAGGCATCTTTACATGCACCCCTTCCCAGGTCCCCACGGGGGGGCACAGGGCAGCTTGCTGGAGAGAAGGGTTAGGCTTAGGGGAATTGATTCCTGTTTAGCGGAAACGATGCTTTCGGCTGGAAGGAAAAAGCTGCAAGGCTCAGCAGGCATGCTGAGTGTGCAGACAAAAACCACCCAGGTTTGCCACCAGCCCCACGGTGGAACTGAGATTCCCAGTCCCACTTCCCCAGCAGTGCCCTCATTTCTTGCTGCAGCCTCCCCCAGCTGCGTGCCCACCTGGAGCTCCGTGTGATGGCATGCCACCCCTGCGTCCACCGCTGCCTTCCCGTCCATCTGCCGCTTGCATGCCGGGATGCTCCCTGTTTTGGAAAGATGGTGTGCCCATCTCCAAAGGGCTCAGATGCCAGCGTCTGGGTTTCCCGTGGCCTCCGATTCCAAGCCCCACACACCTGGGGGGCTAGAGACAACAGAATTCTCATCTCACGGTCCTGAGGCCGGAAGTCTGAAATTGAAAGCCAGCAGGCTGTGCTCATTCCAGCCACTCCTTGCCTCTTCCATCTTCTGTTGCCTGCTTTCCACTGCAAAACTTCGGCCTCTCTCTCCACGGCCTGGAACTTCTCCCTGCATCTCTGTTTACATTTCCCTCTTCTGATGAGGTTGTGAGTCACAATGGGTTTAGAGCTCCTTTGGCTTCACTTTGGCCTCAGGTTGACTAATCCCATCCTCAAAAGACCCTATTTCTAAATAAGGACACATTTATGGGACGGTTAGGATTTAAAACATTCCTTTAGGGTTAATTCAATTGACAGAAGCTTAATTATTGGGCTACCTTGTCTTTAAAAGTGACATATTTAACTCATTTAAAACTGTGCCCTTCATCTGAATCTCAGCGATAAAGGCTGGTTTCCACCTAGAATCTTGCATAACTCTATTTTGGATACATTTTAAGCTCTTCCAGCCATAACGATCACAGAGAAATGTCCTTTCCTGAACAAATTTCTTGAGGATTAAGAAAAAAAAGAAAGAACTTCGTAGGCAAAAATTCATTTGATTCTTTTATTTTTCATTGACTTCCATTGTAATATTCCTCTCCATAAAAAGAAGCCCCTCCTTCAAATAAGCATTGCCCTCAGGACTTAATAAAATCTTTTTTAAGAAGGATACATTGTGCTGTGCTTTGAAATTTATTGCTTTTTTGTGTTTATGTTATTTTTCACAAAAAAAAGAAAAAAATTGATTGTGATGATTGAAAAAAAATACGCATTCCTTCTAGCTTCCTATATTCTGGAGCAGCTAGAAGGAAACTTCTGAGAGGATGGTTTGGTAGCCCATGACAAACTCTGGGATCTTTCCTGTAACTACTTATTGAACAGAGCTTTGAAAACTACTGCTTTTTTCTTCCTTTGCTTTGTATATATGTTTTTAGTGTGTATATATATATATATATGTATGTATATACATATATATGTATATATATGTTTTAGTGTGTATATATATACAACAAAAAAGTTTAAAAATATATATACAAACCACTTTTTCTTGTGGGATTTTGGCATGTTGAGGAATTTGGACATCACTAATCAGTCAAGCATCCTTGGTGTTGAAAACCTTGAGAAATTCTAATGAATTCTCTTTCCAAGGCTCCACAAAACCCTACTGTCAGCTGCCCTGGCCATCTAACTCCTTCCTTGAACTTTCCACAGCCGGAAACTGCTCCCACAGCACCCATTTCGCAGATGCTATTTCCCAGACAGAAGCACAGAGAAGACATGTCCAGAGACAAACAGGCTGATAGAGGAAAGCTTCCCGAAATGCAGACGTGAAAAACTCAGTCCCGTCACTTTTACCAAACGCCGCAAACGAGGAAACTCAAAAGTGCCCAGAGAAAATATGCACAGTTGTGTCTGGAAATCGTTTGGGTGTTAAGAAGTTAAATAATCATACATCCCACCTATAGATCATAAATGTTAATGAGTTTCACCTGTCCAGAGGTGATTTGCCAGAGGCCCTGAATTTCACAGCAACGCTTGGGCGATGAAATCTAAAACTCACTCCTGCCCACGCGTTTTTGGCTAAACTACGCTTAATTGTGCCCGCTTATTCTTAACAAGGAGGCTTTGAATTATTTAAATATGAAGAAAGGGTGACATTTGGTTTGACATGATTTGTAATAATATTTTTTATGAGACTTAATCCGTTAGCAAATTCTCTCTTTCTTGGGAAATTCTTAGCAGGTCCTATGTGCTTGGATTATGGGAAGCCCAAAAAGGGACTCTCAGAGAAGAATTTTATAACGATGGTTATCTGTTCGGGGTTTGCTTTGGCTTAGGGAAATCCTCACAGGTGCCCCAGGAATGGCCCATGCTGATCTGTGCAGTGTCCCATGTAAATCCCCAGCTGAAGACTCTCAGGTCTCAACTTTCTTTCTTCTCGCCCGAGGGAAGCCCCGATAAAAGGGGGCCCATTTCACTCCGGCTGACGAAATGACCCCAGCCCATCCATGCCTAGCTGAGCTGTGACACCTGCAGTTCGGTGCTGGGGGGCAGGTGGGGGGTGTACCGGGAACCGAGACCAGCTGGCAGACCCTCCCTGCAGCCATGGCATGTGGGCAGTGCCCCCTCCTCCCCGTTATTTATACCCAGCTATTTTGCAGGGCGTGCGTGGGGGTGCCACCTTCCCCTTACGGCATTGTCTTAAAACAATCAACCTGAACACAAAGTCCTTCCCTGCAACATCTGATTTCTCTACCGGCTGCAGCAATCCACAGTGAGTCGGCTCCAGAACATTCCAGAATATTTCCAGGCTGTGACACACCCTCCCCCAGTTGTGACTCCCTCTTGGGATGCAGGTCCGTCCTGTTTTCACACAATTCTTTATAAGTTATTTGTTGAGACAGGGCAAAAACAAAAAAAACAAAAAAAAAAAAAACAAAGGTGATCCTTTGACTATCTCCTGAAGTTTCATTGGATTTTCAGAATCAATCTCCCTTTTGCAAAATGCTCCAGAAAATCCGTAGGGGGTGGTTGTCACAACCCAAGTACTTTGGAGTCATTCAGAAACCCTGTGGTCCCCTAATACCTGCAAAACTTGGAATTTTGGGGCTCTTATCAGGTGTCATTCAGCCTGTAACCAGCTTTGAAAGTTGTCCCTTAATCAGGACTTTTATTTATCTGGGATGATTTGATCAGCAATTTGCTTTTTGGTCGGTTGTCCTTATATTGCCCATTCAGTTTAAAGAGCCTGGGGTGGGTCCAAAACAGACGCCCCAGCACCCAAAGAATTTTCCCTGTTCATTACTGAATAAAGACGATCTTAAAAAGTCCCAGGGACCTGCTGCCACCCAGTGGTGTTTAGAATTGTGGAACACACTGCCGAACAGCCAAGAAAAACTCCCCAGGGCTCCATCTGCCTTGTGGAGTGAAAAGTGGAACTAAAAGTAAGACCGAAAGTTTCCAAAACTGTTCATGCTCATGCAGCGTGGAAACGCCTGCCATGTCTTGCTTTTCGGCACATCTTTCTTCATATTTGAGTTCTGTGCAAGCATTGTTTGGCCATGCGTGTTTTGCAGACCTTTTGCATTCCAAGTCTCTGCTAGAAATAAAGGGGAAAACAGCTCTGGTCTCTTCACTCCCCACCAGGGGCAGCTTTCTGGGGCGAGCACTCCCCTTAAGACATTGGACAAAAGAAAATTTAGTTTTTCCCTAACACCACGTGTTTGAGAAGATTTTACAATCCTCAGGGACACGGGTGGTGTAGATGGCAATGACAAAGACTGTGGGAAGAAAGCAACATGCCTTTTCCTTCCCTCCCCAGGGTGGTTCTAAATACGGCAGGGCAGAAGGAAGGATGCAACAGGTACAGCTGCCACCGCCTCTGCCTCCCAACATTAACAGCTTGTGCTCAACTCCAATTATCAGAAGCCCCAAAGGGCACACACAGAGGAAAAAAAATCCTCTTTGTTGTGTCACGCGTGGTCTCTGCCAAGTATAAAATAATGCTTATCAGCTTGGGGTTTGCTTCACCTGGGAAGTGGCTCAAGCTGTCTCTTGCCATCGAGAAAGCAATCTGCCTTGCAAAGTTATCCCAGCATCCAGGACTGGTCCAGCCGCCGACCGATGCTCCGTATGAGATTCCAGGTGAAAACGGAATAACTCAGAAATCATTTCCATTTTTCCCTGCACTGTCAGTCTGATAACAAAAATGGAGCCTTGTTAGTTTGCTTCACAGTCCTTTTAACGCACCCCATTTTAAAATGACGGTTTGAACGTTAGTCCAGGGCTCCTCGGCTCATTTTGGACCTTTTGGAAGGTTTGCGTTTGCCTGGCAGGATGGGGGACAGACTTTGCTCCTTGCCATGCAGCACCAAATTCTGCAAGAAATAAATACAATGATGGATTGTGCTCCTTGTCTGCTTCCCTGGGGTGAAGCACAAGGGAAAAATTAATGTGAAAACACTAAACTCTAGAAGAAATGTTTCTTTTGTTCTGGAACCAGACGTCCAGGTAATTTAAGGCCGGACACAGCAGCTTGCCCCTTTGTGCTCCTCTAAAACACGGACAGGTGGCTGTACCAATATCTCACAAATTTCCAGACTTTGGAACTCTGAAAATACCTTCCCCCCCCCAGCTCCCTTGAATATGGATCATTCTCCAACCCCGAGGGGGGAGGTGAGGTCCCCAAAACATTTACGTTGTTTATTATTTAAATTAATTTAATTATGAAAAAATAACATCATGCACACATGTTTAAAAACACCCTGCCGTAAAGCCAAATCTTGAGTAATTGTTAAATGTCTTGCAGGCCTCCTTCTAGGAAGTACTGTTTTTCTTTAAAAGTGAGAACACTATTTTATCTGTCAGTGGAAAGTTTGCACGTTGTATTTCTTCCCTCATAGGCTGTGTAACATGAGGTGCTTTCATTTCCCCCTTCCTTCAGAGGGCAGGGGGAGCCCATCTGGTTATGTTTTGTAGCTGCATATTTCTCGAGGCCAATGAGATTTAAGTGGTGGTTTGGGGGGAAGGCAACGACTGACAAGCTTATGAAGGCCGGCTACAGAATTATGGATAATGCTGTTTATAAATGGGACTTCCTTTATTTGCCACTTCTCAGAGGCAGAGAAGGGCTTGTTCTCCTACAAGAAAGCCTTATTTTAAAGGGGAAGAGAAAGCAGAGTTTGCACCTATAAACCCTGGCAAAAGAAAGATCAGAGTCTCTGGGCAGCTGTGTTATTTGTGAATGGGGCCAGCCAAGCAGCAAAAGCTGCATTATTCTTGGCAAGGAGGAGTCCATAATTAGAGGATAATGATTTTTGTAAAGTGGGAGACCTTTAGGAGAAGCAAATGCATTTCTCTGCAATGCAGGCATAATTACAGAAATGTCCTTTGATGGACCTAAGCGCCTATACAGAATTTCGCAGAGGGGGTCAGAGGGGAAAGGACAAAGCCCAGTGTGATGGGTTGTTCAGTGACCTCTCTGCCAACCCCAAAGACACCCCAAGATGTCAGCAAACCAAGTCTGTATCAATAACTGTTTAATTTTGGGTGTCATATAAAGTGTCTTTGCAGAAATTACCTGACAGCTTCTTTGCAAAGGGCACTCAGGAGCTTGGCTCCTTCCAGAGCCATGGATGCAACTACGTAACTTGAGAAATAGTTAGCAGGATAAAATGTATCTACTCATGCACTTAGGTAGAGTTGAATAGCAGGATAAAATGTATCCAATCTTATGTCCTTGCAAGCTCAGACCTCTTCCAGGAAGGAGGTTTTTGAATAAATAAACAATGAGACAGATGAAGCTTTTAAACCAATTTAACGCCTTCCTTCACATCTCTGGAACCAAGCTACTGTGTGCTCCTTGACTCTGTATCAAGAAGTATTCCAAACAGCTGCTCACTTTGGGTGCCTCACATAGGTTTCCCACCTTGGGATGGGTAGAAAACTCAGCCTTGGAGATGCTGCTGGAACAGCAGACAGGCCTGCTTGGCTACAGCTCTGCTTTCCCCCTTCTGTCCTACCCCATGTGGGGAGAGAGGCAGCAGCAGCCTGTGGGTTGGTGGATGGGGTACATTCCTTCCCTTAAGGAGAGCCGGGTCTTTTCTTGGGGTGAGTGGGTGGAAACAGGGGATCTGGGAGAGTTAAGTGGGAAGCACAGTCGTTTCCCAGATTGTCCAGGCATCTGCATGAGAAGTTCAGATACAAAGGATTTCCAGTGGAGGTGGGCGGACATGGCGCTGCTGGGAAAGAAGGGAAATCTGATCTCTTATGTGTCATCCTCTCTGCAGACAGCTGGCTGCTCACCCAAATGCCAGCACCAGTGTCCAGCCCAGCCTGTGCCATCCACAGTTCATCCGGGTGACTGGAGTGTGCAGCCAGGGCTGAAGTGAGCCACTCAGCCTTGGCCCATGGTCTCAGCACTCCACCTGTTCTTAGGGCAGGGCAGCTGAATGAATCAATGCCCATATCTTAACGCCAGCTCATGGTGATTACCTCGTTTTCTTTGCTGCTTTGTGTTGGGAGAGAGAGAAAGCACATCTGTGCCAGGGTAGGCCACTCAGTCTCTGCAACTGAATATTCGTACTGGAAACGAATGAATTTCCAAGAAGGTGTCTGCTTCAGTCCCTGTGAGTCGAGCTAATGTGAGTCTAGCCTTAGGGGACTGGTCTGCTTTGGGAAATAAGTAAAATCAGAATTCTGGGACTATCAGTGTAGGGATGGGGAGCAGTCCTGGATATGGAGTGAATTCAACTAACAAACCCACGCTGGCAGAATCCCAGCAGGCATCCAAAAGGCCATATAATGACCTGATCCCTCACCATTCATTCAAACTGCAAAGAGAGCACAGACTTGGGAGGATAATGTGTAAAAGCCTCACCTGGAAGGATTGAACTAAGGAGCAAAATAGAGGAGCAGGAGAAAGTATAGGGGTTTAGAGGCATTTGATTTCTTTTTTCTAAGGCCCAGATAAGTAATGTGAGGTGTCTCTGAATTCTAAGCCAAGAATTAGGGAAATTCCCTACGCTAAGAGAATTCTAAGGCAAGTGAAGCCGTTGGTGTTAACAGTGAGAGATGATTCTAATGAAACAACAACAACAACAAAAAAAAAAAACAAGTAAGCAAATGTGAAAGGAGATGCGACCTTGTTAAAAGGCTAGTGATGGGAAGGTCCCTCTCTGCCTTGGGAGCTTCTGTCCATCCTGGGTGCCTGGTAGATAGTCTCGACTCATTTGGGCAATCACATCATAGCAAAGCTGGCACAATGAAGACATCTAGTTGATAAGTAAAAACATAAGTGAAAATATGGGCGTGACTTCTGGGGGGAATTTTTTGTACTTTTCGCATTTCCCCATAAATTTTAGAAGTGACTTTTTGTTCAAGTCACAAAGGGAATTAACCAATGAGACAAAAGAACCGTGTTTCATTTCTATTGCAGAGAAACATCATGACTTTCCTATTTTAGGTAGTGTGTAAGTGTTGCTTGATTTGAAACAGGGAAAGTATAGTTAAAACTGTCAAAACAACCTAAAATGCGGTCCCAAAATAAGTGGCCTGCAGTCTTCAAGCATGTCAAGATTGTAAAAGATAAGAGAAAGTGAGGCACTGTATCAGACTGAAGGGAACTAAAGGGACCCTGTAATCTCAGAGAGATCCTGAACCAGGGGGAAATGCTATAAAGAACATTAATAAAGACAATTGGCAAAACTGAATAAAACTATAGCATTATAAATCAACGTTGAATTTTCTGATTTGGAAAACTGCAACCATTTATAAAAGTGGAAGAACTTGTTCTTAGGGAATAACCCTGGGATATTTGGGGGAAGGAAGCATGTGTAGACAACATACTCTGAAAACATTCAGAAAATATAATAATATGTCTGAATGGAGAGCGAGTAAAGATAATGATTCAGAAAAAAAATATATATATATATACCTTTGTATAGCTGTGTTTATCAATCATCTTTTTTTTGCTTCATTATTGCCCCCCTACCAAGGAGACTTTTTGACATTTTTGCTAAGTGCCTGTTGCAATTATGTGTGCATGTTTATATATTTGGAATATAGATAGATAGATGGATGGATGGATGGATGGATGGATAGATAGATAGACAGATAGGTGGTATTTAAATATGATTGGTAAATACACTGGATAGACAGGTGATAGCTGACGGATGGATGGTAGACATTCAGACCTATAGCGAGATGTGAAGGATTATATATTAATAGATAAGTGAATAGACGGATAAATGATGAATGATATACACAGAGCTATAGATGGCAGCTAGAGTGATGGAGGAATATGGATTGATCGGATATACATATGGAGAGAGAGAGAGAGAGCACTCATATGACATGTTAACCAATTGATGAATCTGAGTTATAAGCACATGGGAGTTCTTCTACTATTTTGCAGTTTTTCTGTACATTGTAAATTATTTCAAAATTACAGTTTTTTTTTAAATCAACATCTGCTTTATGTTTTGGACTGTCTCCTTAATTCCATATTGAGTCTAGAGTCCCATTACTTTATTTTCAACACCTCGCATCATCTCTAATAATGTCAAAAAAAAGGGTGAGCAGGGTTTGTCTCTCAGCCAACTCAGCAGGTGAATGCATTGCGCCCACCCCCCCACAACGTGGGACATGACTCCCAGGGATGTGGATCTCCCTGGCAACCTGGGACAGAAATCCTAGAATGAGCTGGGACTCAGCAACAAGGGATTGAGAAAAACTTCTCGACCAAAAGTGGGAAGAGTGAAATGAGACAAAATAAAGTCTCAGTGGTTGAGACATTTCAGAGCCAAAAGGTTACCCTGGTGTTATTCTTATGCATTCTATAGATATCTTTTTTTAGTTTATGGTGTAGTGGAGAGGCTGGAGGGAAGTACCTGAAACTGTAGAGCTGTGTTCCGGTAGCCTAGACTCTTGAAGATGCTTGTGTAATGATACAGCTTTTTCAGTGTGACTGTGTGATTGTGAAAACCTTGTGTCTGATGCTCCTTTTATCCAGGGTACGGACAGATGAGTAAAAAGGCATATAGACAAAATAAATAAATAATAGGGGGGACAAAGGTTAAAATAAATTCGATAGATGGAAATACTAGTGGTCAAGGAGAGGGAGAGGTAAGGGGTATGGGATGTAGGATTTTTTTTCCTATTATTTCTTTTCCTTGAGTGATGGAAATGGTCTAAAAGTGATCATGATGGTGAATACACAGCTGTGTGATGATATCGTCAGTCACTGATTGTACACCAAGTATGGATTCTATATGTGCGAAGATGTGTCAATAAAAATAGGCTTTTATAAAAGGGGGAGTGGGCAGGTCCATTACAAAATCGTGTTTAAAAAGACCAGCACTGGGGCGGGCCATGGGGCTCAGCAGGCAGAGTTCTTGCCTGCCATGCCGGAGACCTGGGTTCGATTCCTGGTGCCTGCCCATGCAAAAACAAAAGACGAGCATTGACCCCTGAAGTGAGCACATGCAGAGACCCTCCAGCCTCGCTTGTGCACCCCAGCCCACCGAGGACCCCATCCCCGCTGTCCTGCCTGGAACACGCTGAACCTGCCCTCAGTTACAACCCCCTGTGTCATCGCATAAACTACGCCTTCTCATCTCCGCAACTGTGCCACTGGTTTTCAGACCAAAATGAAGGATGCTGCGTCTGTCCCTCTCGGTTTTGGTTTCAGGCGGCGAGAGCTCCATTGCCGCAGTCATCGACATCTGCCTGTGTCTACCTTCCTCTGAAACCCCTTCCTGCCTGTGCCTCTTACAGCTTCCCCCAGGTGGACTCTCAGGGGCCAAGCATGTACCTTTCTGTCTTGGCACTGCTGGGCTAATGTTTATATTTCTGCTCGCCTGCTGTGTTAACTCGGGGATGGCGCCCCTTATTAAGCATCAGATTTAAGTCAGGCTCCGGGAAGCAAGGATACACCAGAGCTGGTTTGCAATGTCCACGAACCGAGTGGAGGCACAGACCTTGCATGGGTGAAAATGCACCGCAAGGCAAGCCTGCAGAAGGGGTTGCCACCTGCAAGTTAGAGAAATAACAAGGAGAGTCTTAGCACCCTGGGGCTCTCCAAACTAAGGACCGGAAACTGGGAAGCGGAGAACAATAGGGATGCATCTCACACAGCACTTGAGATGGGAGGTCCAAAGGCAAGGGGTGGGCACAGCCACACTCTGAAACCC
>PVIY010062543.1:0-10831 GCA_004026745.1 Myrmecophaga tridactyla | reverse complement strand
CCAGGATTTTCTTCCGTCTTGTTCACAGTTGCATCTGTGGCAACTGGCTCAGCACCCGATTCAGCGTAGGTGCTCAGTCATGGAAGATGGATATGCCTTGTGATTTGAGAGGCAGAGGACACTCTTGCTTATTGAGCATATATTATACTGGTACAGCAGGACCATACCAACCCTTCAAACCATTCTGGTAGGCAGTATTAAAATCTACATACCACAGAAGATGAAGCAGAGGCTTGCAGAAGGGTGGTGGCTTGCTGGACCCGTCTGAGGCCCTGCCAGGATCTGAGGCTTGTTCCCAAGCCCAGGTTCCTGCCTTGGTCGAGCTTATCACCTAGCCCAAGGGATAGTTAGCCTCATCTTTAGAATGGGGACATAACTCACAGGGTGACTATGGGGGTTAAAGAGTTAAGTTAGACTGAGCTCAGAGAATAAAGTAACTGTTAGCTATTATAGATATTATTATTCTTTGATCAAATCAAAGGGCAAGTAAGAATGGATATATTCAATGGCAATCCATGAATAAGCAAATGCAGGGACTTTGTGAGTGAACGGGTGGGTGGGCAGATGGATGGATAAACAGAGAGCAAGCAATGGAATCCATGAATGACTCAGGAAATGAAAGAACCGAGGAGCGAATGAATGAATGGATGCATCAACAAGGCCGGGAACACAAGAACCGGTAGGGGCTGGGGCAGGGACGTACACTTGGGATTTGGGAGACCCGGAGCTGACCAGGGGGGCCCAGGCCGTCGCGCTCCTAGCTCACCTGTAGCGCTGCAGCTCCCCCTCCAGCCGCCGCACCCAGCGCTTCAGGCCAGGCACCTGCTGTGCCAGCGCCTCCAGCTCGCGCACGCGGCGCAGGCTGCACAGCACTGCCTGTCGGGCCTCCTCGGCGCGCCGCCGCACCTCCGCCTGGCCCCGGCGCAGCCGCCCCGCGTGGGTCTGGGCCGCAGCCAGGGCGCCCCGCGCTTGCCGCAGCTCCCGTGCCGCCGCCTGGGGCCCACCGCGCTCCGCCTCCTGGGCGCCCGCCTGGCTCTTCCAGAGGCCGACCTGCGGGGACAGGGCAGCAGGGGGTGAGCGTCGTGCGCTGATGCGCGACAGTAACGCGGGCCACCACTACGGCCACCAGTCCTGTGCACCCAGAAGTACACTGACGGTGCACAGTCTTCGCAGGCACTGCTCACACGCGTCGGGCGCTGTTAAAGAACGCAGCCTGTGTGAACCTATTTAATCCTGAACAGGAGGTCTAAGACTCTCCAATTTGATGGATGAGAGGCACTGAGGCACAAAGCTCACATCCTGTCCTTTGCATTGTACCAGCGATCTCTCAATATCATGACTCGCTGCTTCTCCGCCTTCTTCCTGTATTCGCACCGCTCAAACTTCTGAGCCTCTCCCGCCCCCAAGATCCAAACAATATCTAAGCGCCCCAGCCTAGCGTCTAAGGTCCCGGCTCATGTCTGCTCACTAGCCTCAGCTTCTAGAAGGTGGAGCTTATGTCCCTGGTATTTCCCACTGTATCCCCAGGGCCTAAAACAGGCCTGGCACACAGGTGCTCAATTAATACCTGGGGAATGAATGGTCTTGGATACTCTTTTTAGCCTGCATTCCAGGATCCCCTTTACATTGCTTGACTCCACACCATGGGAGTACTTTGCCACCGCCACCCTTTGCTTACCCCCTTCCACTTCCATAATCCTCGCTACTCTCCCTACACCCTGCAGCATTCTCTCTGCCCTCTCTGGGCCTGGGGACACTATCCGCTCCCTTCTGGCCTCTGGACCCCTTTCAGTGGTCTGTCCCTCTCCCTCCAGCATCTTCCGGGGCACACTGCTGGGTACGTGTTAACTGAATCCCAAATACAGGGCTGGGTCCGTATGACACTTCCTTGTCAATATCCCAGAACTGACCTGGCCCGGGTGACTGCCTGATCAAGTGTTAGCGACAGGATTTCTCACCTGGGCACCCCGTGGGCGCCCCATAAATATTTGCTGAATGACTGAGCGGCCTGGCCACTCCACCAAGCAGGAACCTCTGATGGGGCCGTCTTCTCACCTGTTTCCTAAACCTCGCAGAAGCCTGGCACCCGCGAGGGCTCAAGATGCTTGCTGAATGACTGAATCCGTGAGACTACCCACGTTTCCTGGGAAGGTGCAACTCCTGGGAGAGAGGGGAAAGACCAAATGGGGATGGGGTGGTGCAGGATGGTTGTCTGGGTGGCACTGAGGTTTGGGGCGTGGAGCAGGTGATAAGAACAGAGATGCACGAGGTGGGATAGAGACAGCGTCTCAAGTGGGATGAAGTAGGATTTGGTTGCGTGGGCCTCTCTACGTCCTCTGCTGAGTCCCGGCTCCACAGCCGCCCCGCTGCTCAAGATACCCCCACACCGCGTTACTAACCGCCCCCCGCAAGCTCCCGGTCCACCTAACCCCTTCCTCACCCCCCCACCCCCCCGCCAGAGCGCACCTGCAGCGCAAGGCAGCGCGCATCACTGCTCTGCAGCGCGGCGCGCAGGTCCTCCACCAGCTCGCGCAGGCTGCTGTTCTCCTCCTCCAGCCGCGCCACGCGCTCGCCGTCGGGGCCGCAGTCCGGGCCGGGGCCGCTGGGCGGGCGGCGGCGACGGCGCGGGCGGCGCAGGCGGATCTGCGTCTCGATGTGCTCGCTGAGCGCGCCACGGGGCAGCCGGGGACCCGCGCGGGTGCCGAAGTAGCCGCAGAGGCGTGCGTGGAACTGGCGGAAAGTGAGCTCGGGGGGCTCGGCGCACAGAGCCAGGCGCGCCTCCTCCTCGGCGTCGGCGTCACCGTCGGTGGCCTCTCCAACCGACGTGTCCCGGGTGGCCGCGTCCCCGGAGTTCGCGTCTCGGGCCGCCGCATATCCGGCGGCCTCCCCGGAGGCGACCGGCCCCTCGGCGCGCAGTCCCAGCACCGCGCAGAGTGCGCGGAAGTCGGCGCGGGGCAGGCGGCCGGCGCCGCGGCAGTCCAGGTGGTGGAAGACCTCCTGCAGGTACTGGTCCAGGCCTGTGGCCAGCACCACGATCTCGTTCTCCACGCCACGGTCCAGCCCGTAGTGGTGCGCCAGGGCGCTCAGCAGCCACTGCGTGCGCCGGGCCGGCCGCCGGTACGGGTCCCCCGCCGCGCCCTCCATGCCGACCTCCGCGCCCGGGCCGCCAGGCTCCATGGCTCTCCTCCGTCCCTGTTCTGGCCCCTCTGCCCCGCCACTTCCAGGGGCCGGCCCCGGGAATCTCTCGAAAGGAGGGGCTTAGCGGCCGCGGTCTGGTTGGAGCGGCGCCGGGGACCGCGTCCGGCAGCTGCGCTGGCGGGTCAGGGCGGCTGTGTTTATCCGGGATGGCTTTGGAGGGGGTTGCGGTAGGGGGGCCCCGAAGTCCCCAAGATGCCGCCACTTCCCGCCGCTTCTCGCTTCTCCCCGGTACCCCCGCACTCTTCCTCCTCTCGTCACTCGCCGGGGAGCTCCCGGAGTCTCTACCCTTTTCCTCCCGCTCTAGGATCAGCCGGCTTTCAACTCCCCAAACCTCTGCCCCACCCTCCTGGCGAGGGGACTTTGCCTCGAAACCGTAGCGACGGGTGGGAGGGGACTAGGAAGCCGGCGAGGAGGGCGGCAGCCTTGTCTGGTTGCTGGGGGCGTGCCCCCCGCCTGCTGTTCGCTCCACCTACACTCCTCAGAAAGCTGGCTGACCCCTTCCCCTGAAAAGTGCGGCATCTTCCTCCCCACTTAAATTCGCCTACTGGGTTCCCTAATCCACTTCTCGCCCCACTCGGTTGCACACCCATTAAACCATAGGATGATGCAAGGAGTCCCACTTGGTAATGAGAGCCAAAGAGGAAACTGAGACTTGGAGAGGCAAAAGGATTAGGTTAGGGACACCCCGGTGGTAAGAAACCTATCGGAGGGGACCCTCTGCTCTCTAAGCCCTGTGGAGGTATGCGGTGGGGATGGGACTCCGCGGGAAGTGGCGTGCTCCCCCTTAATGCTGCGGGATGGAGAGTTCGCAAAGGGACCTGAGTCATATCCCCTCGCGGGAATTAGCCTGATATTGATGTTGGGCCAACACTTCTCTCTGGTGCCTTAGAATACATTTCCTGGAAGGAAAAGTAAAACCAGCTTCTTAGATGTGTGCTAGGCTGTTTTCCCTTTCTTTTTCACGAGAGGTGCAAAGAGGTGGTGCATATGTTACCTGCACTGGGGAGGATTCTCCTGTTCCATTGACTTCCCTGAGAGAGACTCACCTGGGGGAAACGAGAGGCAGACTTGGAGGAATTAGGTGCCGGGCCCGTCTCTCTGATAGCTCTCAGGTGTTCAGCGGACAGAATCTCGCATTGTGTCTAACTCCCTGATTTTAAAATGTGCCATCCTGAAATTTGAAAAAGCAATACAATTCTATAGGTACAGGACTATGGAAAACAGTTTGGTGGTTCCTCAGAAAGTTAAACATAGAATTCCCACATAATCTGGCAATTCCACTTCTAGGCATACACCCCAAAGAACTGAAAGCAGGGACGTGAATAGATGTTTGCATGCTGATGTTCATAGTGGAATTATTCACAACGCCAAAAGGTAGAAGCAACCCAAGTGTCTGTGAATTGATGAATGGATAAACAGAACAGGGTATATGTATACTAATAGTGGAATATAATTCAGTTGTAAGAAAGGAATGAGGTTCTGATACATGTGACAGCATGGATGAACCTTGAAGACAGCATGTTGCGTGAAATAAGCCAGACACAAAAGGACAAATATTTATGGTCTTGTTGATATGAAATAATTAAAAGAAGCAAATTTGCAGAGTCAGAAACTAGAATATAAGTTACCGGGGGCCAGTATGGTGGTAGGGAAATGGGGAGTTCACGCTTTCTGTCTGGGTTGATGGTAAAGTTTTGGTGATAGATGTTGGTGATGATAGCACAATATTGTGAATGTAACTAACACCACTGAATTGTGTACATGACAGCAGTTAAAATGGAAAATTCTGTATTATATTCTCTCCAATAGAACCATTAGAGAGAAAAATTCAAAACAATCTGGTGTTCATTGGTAGGATAAGGAGGAAAGAATTTTAGAATGCTCCATACGGCAGTTAAGGGAGTGCACGCACCCTTACGACATATGTATCAACCAGGAGAAGTCACCAAAAAAGGATAAAGATAAAAAGCAATTTGCAGCATATTATGTACAATGTTAACATTTAATGGGTAACGAGAAAAATAAAGCCACACAGAACAATATTTTGTGCAAGGATACATGTATGTGAATGAAAAGAAAAAAATGGAATGATTCACAAACTGAGGTAGTGGTTATTTCATGGGTTAGGATTTCTAAAGGACCTTTAGCCATTTCTGTAATGTTTCCTTTTTGAAAAGGTTAGGCTTTCATGTATTTCTTTTTTTTAGGGAAGAATGCACTCATTAAAAACACATATATGTATAATTTATTTACTGTAAAGATTACCTGTATAAGGTACACAAGTCAATCAATTTTTTTAACTCCTTTTTGTCTTTATTTCATTACTCATCTCCCCATATGCTGGCCAAGGGGAATATCAGTCAAGAGGTTTTTACAATCACATGGTCACACGATGAAAGCTTTATAGTTATACAATTATCAAAGGTCAAAGCTACTGGATTACAGTTCAGCAATTTCAGGTGTTCCCTTCTAACTATTCTAATGCACCAGGAACTAAAAACAAATATCTCTAAAATGAGTCAGTAGCCATTATCATTTGTTAAATCCTGATTTCTCAGTTATACTTCCTCCCTTTCATTTGATCATTCTCTCACTCTTTAGCGACATCTGGGCAATAACCATTTTAACTTTTTCGTTCTGGAAAGGGGTGTTGATCTTATGGGGTAGAGGAATGAAACTGGTTGATGTTCTTGGAGAGCCTGGTATCTCTAGGTTTCAGGGCTTATCTGACATAGGAACAATCTGGTGGCCTTAAGTTTCTGAAAAAATAAACTTACTAGGAAAAACGTTTATAGTGTCTTAGCTAGAGCCCAGGGTATTCTTTAGGATTTTCGGGAATGTTATTGGTTAGGGCTTGGCATACTGTGGCAATTTGCAATATCTGGCTGAAGCTTGCCTATAATCGATAATTTTTAATACATGCATAGTGTTGTGCAACCAACGCCACATTTTAGAACATTTTCATTACCCCCAGAAGAAACCTGTACTAGCTACTAGTCATTCCCTATCCCTGCTCCATCTTCCCACCTCCCATCCTCCCAGCCGTAGGCAATCACTTACTTTCCGATAGGATTTACTTCTTCTGGACATTTTGTACACATGGAATCATATAAGCATGTGGTCTTTTGTCACTGGCTTCTTTCACTTATGTAATGTTTTTGAGGTTCATCCATGTTGCCACCTGGATCAGTACTTCATTCCCTTTTATGGCCAAACAATATTCCGTTATGTGGATGGACCACGTTTTCTTTATCCATTCATCAGTTGATGTACACTTGGATTGTTTTCACGTTTTGACAATTAGGAAGAATGCTGCTGTGAACATCTAGAACATGTTTTTGTGTGCATGTGTTTTCATTTCTCTTGGGCACCTACCTAGGAGTGGAATTGCTGGGTCACGGAGTAACTCTATATTTAGCCCTTTGAGGAACTGCCAGGCAGCTTTCCAAAGCAGCTGCCCCATTTCCACTCCCACTAGCAGTGTTTTTCCTGTGTTACTTGTTGCATAAAGTCATACAGATGTTCTCAATTCTGGATTCCTGCTCTTCGGCCTCGTCTCTCTCAGTTCACAGCGTCTCCAGACCCTCTCTTGCTTTCACATCTCACACCCAATCTGCAGGCTCCACCTTTAAAATAAATGCCAAATTGATTCTTTCTCCCTGTTCCATTATTCCTGCTTTGGGGCCCCAGCATATCACCTGGGTTATTGCAACAGCTGTCTCTCGAGCACTGCCCTTGAGGTTCTGGTCTGTTCTCAGCACAGCAGCCAGAGGGATCTGGTCAACCTTAAGTCAGACCATCTTCTTCCCCTTCTCAGGACCCGGTAATGATTCCCCTCTCGTGCAAGTCCAAGTCAGAGCCCGCAGTGTGATCCCCAAGGCCTGTCCCAGCCTGCACTGGCCCCCACCCATCCTCTGAGACTTATCTGCCTCCATTTTCTCCCTCATTCCCTTGGTAACTTGCTTCTACCTCAGGGCCTTTGCACTTGCTTCCACTGCCTGTTTCTAACCCACCCCTTCACTTCTTTTGAGCCCTTTGCTGCAATTTCACCTGTTCAGTGAGATGTTCTGCTATGGAGCTGCCCTCAGCACTTCCCAATGTACTATATCTTTCCTTAGAGGTATTTGTCTGTCTCCCTAGATCAGACTGTAACCCCAAAAGGGTAGGGGCATTTGCCTGTCTTGTTCACTTACTGTAGTGTATGGCACACCAAAGAAGGGCATTTCTGCTCCTATCCCAGCTACCACCCCACAGGATGCCGTGGTTAGAAGGGTAATGTGTTGCCTTCCAGATGTTTTCCTGCTTATACTTGATATGGAGTGCATGCATTTTTCCAAAGCAGCCATGGCACCACATTGTCCTGTAGTTTGGGAGCTCTAGTCAGGTTTGAGCTTCTCAAGGCCAGGGACCAGGCCTTTTCTCCCAGGTGCTCAGTAGGGGGCCTGGCACAAAACTAGGCACTCACCATTTTGGCTATTATGAACACACCTTTGTAGAAGTGAACTCACAGCTTTAGTAGGGAAAACTACCCGTGGTGGGCATCGGCGGGATTCATGTGTCCTTTGGCCCAGTGATTTGGGGTTAGTGAGGCTCCAAATATGGGGGTACAGCTGTTTGTACCCCCCAGCATGGCCCTTTGGAAGCCACATGGCTGGAGTCCCCACTGCCTGTTGGTTTAAAACAGGATTCTGCAACTTGCCTCTGGACTTTCAAGTCCCAGCTCTGCACATGAATTCAATTTTATTTCTCATGATGCTGGGAGCTGGTCACCCAGGCAAGACTGCAAAGCTCATACACCCGCCTCACCCCCACCCCCACTCTGTTGCTGCAGCTGGCAACTGCCTTTGGAGAACAAATCCTTTGAGTAGTAACTTTCCTGGGCCAGTCAATATTGAAAAGAAAGCCTTTAAATATGTCACTGCAGAGCCGTTGCCCGGGCCTCCGCTGCGCCCCTCCACCTGCCCCCCACAGCTCAGCGGGGCCACATGGCCAGGGAAGTCAGGATTTATAATGGTGACTGTCAAGCTTGTCTGTCTGGTTGGGCAGTGTTACCAGGCGCCTCCGAAATAATTCCAGTTGGATCCACAAGGTTTTTGTTTGAGGTTCAAAGTGAGCAAACTCTGAGGTCTCCCTGGGTTCTTTTGTATGAGCTGGGGGGATGGGCGTGGGTCTGTGCGGGGTGGGTAGAAGAGGCACCCCGGCCAATAAATTATTTTCTGAAGTCAGTTCAGTATCGTTTGCCCGGTTTCCCAAAGTGTCTTGTTTCAAGTGTCTTTCAAAAGTCCAGAAAAATCCCAAAAGGCAAAAAGCATCCACCATTGCTCCAGCCAGAGGGGTTCCGCAGCGTGGAATATTTATCTCCAGAAATTTTCTGTGCATTTGGTCATGAAAGAACTTTATTGGGGGTGATGGAAATAGCCTGTATCTTCACGGGGCCGGTGGTTTATAAGATCGTATATGTCTGTCAAAATTCTCAACTGTACACTTAAAAAGGGCGAAGTTACAGCATGGAAATTGTACCTTATTAAACTTGACTTTAAAAATACAGTTGAAATGCTACTGTGGGATCTTTCTTTGCACATTAGCCATAGTTCATATGCAGGTTCATGGTCATGAACTTGTCTTTGCAGACATTGTTCTTGAAAGCTCTTCTGCCCTCACCCCCCGCTTTTTTTTTGGCATGGGCAGGCACTGGGAATTGAACCCGGGTCTCTGGCATGGCAGGCGAGAACTCTGCCTGCTGAGCTACTGTGGCCTGCCCTGCCCTCTGTTTTTTTTTAAAAATATTTTTACTGAGAAATATCCACACACGTCTAGCCATATTATACAATCAGTGGCTCACAATATCACCATATAGTTGTGTATTCATCACCATGATCATTTTTAGAACATTTGCATCACTCCAGAAAAAGAAATAAAAAGAAAAAAGAAACTCAGCCATCCCATGCCCCTTACCCCTCCTTTTCATTGACCCAGAGTCAATCTACCCAATTTTTACCCTTTATCTCCTTCTGTTATTTATATTATTTATTTATTTTATCCTTTTTTTTTTTTTACTCATCTGTACATACCATAGATAAAAGGAGCATCACACACAAGGTTTTTACAGTCACACAGTCACATTGTAAAAGTTATATCTTTTTACAATTGTCTTCAATAACCAAGGCTACTGGAACACAGTTTGACAGTTTCAGGTACTTCCCTCCAGCCACTCCAATACACCAAACACTAAAAAGGGATATCTATATAATGCATAAGAATAACCTCCAGGATAAGCTCTTGACTGTGTTTGGAATCTCTCAGCCACTGACACTCTATTTTGTCTCATCTCTTCCCCCTTTTGGTCAAGAGGGCTTTCTCATTTCCATTATGCCGGATCCTGGTGAATCCCTGGGAGTCAGGCCCCACATTGCCAAGGTGAATTAACCCCCTGGGAGTCATCTCCCGGGGGGAGGGCAGTGAGTTCACCTGCAGAGTTGGCTTAAAGAGAGTCTGCCCTTCCTTTTATGACTGAATCATTGCAGGCTTAATCATCTTCATAGATGTATAACAAGGTGGTTTTCGGCATTTCTCTGTTTACACAATGCTGTAAATAGTTTGTTCTATTTCTGGAGTAATTTATTAAGAGTCAAAGTGTATGAAGATTATGTAAGCTCTAGATATTGCCAATTTTCTTTCCCCAGAAGGTTTGTGTCCTGCTACACAGCCCCCAAAAGTATCTGGCAATGTCCTTGAACCCTCATTTTCGCTGTCATAAAGCTTTTCGACTGTTAGGAATCTTGGCTAGTGGATTTGCTTAGGGTTCAGACGCCAAGGTTTGAAAATGCGCCTTCAGTTAGGCAACCATTTCTTAGATTATGACACTGAAATCGCAGCCCATAAAAGAAAAGATTGATGCATTGGACCTCATCAAAATTTGAAACTTTTGCCCTTCAAAAGACTCCATGAAGAAAAGAAGGAGACTGGGAGAAAATGTTTGCAAAACCATTTCCAATAAGGGACTTGTATTTAGAATTTACAGAGCTCTTACAAGTCAATAAGAAGGAGATAATTTTTAAAATGGGCAAAAGAAGCAGACGCTTCTCCAAGGAAGACATATAAATGGCCAATAAGCACCTGAGAAGATGCTCAAGATCATGTAGTCACTAGAGAAATACAAATTAAAACCACAATGAGATAACGCTTCACATCCACTGGGATGGCTTTAATAAATAAGACAGACAATAACAAGTGTTGACAAGGATGTGGATAAACAGATTCCATGTATAGGAAATATCCAGAAAAGACAAATTTGTATATAGAGAAAATAGATTGATAATGACTGCCTGGGACTTGGGGTGGGAACGTAAATTAGATTTAAATATGCCTCTTTTGGGAGGCTGACAATATTCTGAAATTGATTTGTGGTGATGATTGCACCATTCAGTGAAGTTACCAAAAATCATCAAGTTGTACACTCGAAAGGGGTGAATTTTATGATATGTGAACTATACCTCAATAAAACTGTTATAAAGATGAGGGTCCTGCTTTGGCTAAGGTAGGGATGGCAAGAAGAAGGCAGCCGTAGCTGTTCCCCAGTGCTCTTTCAACGGCCAGAGTCTCAGAGGAACTTGAGAGGATCCTCTGGGGACCC
>PVIY010062542.1:0-10831 GCA_004026745.1 Myrmecophaga tridactyla | reverse complement strand
TCAGCATTGCTAAGCGTCCATCAATCTTACTGATTTTCTCATAAAACCAACTTCTGGTTTTGTTGATTTTCTCAATTGTTTTGATGTTCTCAATTTCATTTATTTCTGCTGTAATCTTCATTATTTCTTTCCTTTTGCTTGCTTTATGGTTAGTTTGCTGTTCTTTCTCTAGTTCTTCCAAGTGGACAATTAATTCCTCGATTTTGCCCTTTCTTCTTTTTTGATATAGGCATTTAGGGCAATAAATTTCCCTCTTAGCACTGCCTTCACTGTATCCCTTAAGTTTTGATATGTTGTGTTTTCATTTTCATTTGCCTCGAGATATTTACTGATTTCTCTTGTAATTTCTTGCTTGAGCCACTGGTTGTTTAAAGTCTGTTGTTGAGCCTCCATATATTTGTGAATTTTTTGGCACCTTGCCTATTATTGATTTCCAACTTCATTCCTTTATGATCTGAGGAAGTGTTTTGCATGATTTCAATCTTTTTTAATTTGCTGAGACTTGCTCTGTGAACCAGCATATGTTCTGTCTTTGAGAATGATCCATGAGCACTTGAGAAAGAGGTGTATCCTGCGGTTGTGGGGTGTAATGTCCTTTAAATATTTGTAAAGTATAGCTCACTTATTGCTTTATTCAAATTCTCTGTTTCTTTATTGATCTTCTGTCTAGATGTTCTGTACATTGATGAGAGTGGTGAATTGAAGTCTCCAACTATTATGAGAGATGTGTTATTTCTCTTTTCAGTGTTTGCCACATATATTTTGGAGCATTCTGGTTTGGTGCATAAATATTTATGATTGTTATGTCTTCATGCTGAATTGTTTCTTTTATTAATACATAATGTCCATCTTTGTCTCTTTTAAATGTTTTACATTTGAAGTCTAATTTGTTGGAGAAGCTAATATCATTTTTATACCATAACTGGGTAAAGATGCTATAGGAAAGAAAACTACAGGGCGCTCTCCCTAATGAACATAGATGCAAAAATTCTCAATAAAATATTAACAAATCAAATCCAACAACACATTAAAAGGATTACACATTACGACCAAGCGAGTTTTATAACAGGAATGTAACGATGGTTCAACACAAGAATATCAATAAATGTAATACAGTGCATTAACGAATGAAAAGGGAAAATCATATGATCATCTCGATTGATGCTGAGAAAGCTTTCGACAAAATTCAGCATCCTCTTCTGATAAAAGCACTTCAAAAGATAGGAATCAAAGTTAACTACCTCAATATGATAAAGGGCATATATGAAAAACTGAGAGCCAGCATCATACTCAATGAAGAGAGATTGAAAGCCTTCCCCTAAAGATCAGGTAAAAGACAAAGATGCCCACTGTCAGCACTATCATTTCCATACAAAATCAATGAACTAGCTGAGGGGTCAGTTAAGGAAAAAATTCCATTCAAAATAGTAAATAAAAGAATCAAATACCTAGGAATGAACTTAACTATGGATGTAAAAGGCTAGCACACAAAAGACGTTGCTAAAATAAATCGAAGGAGATATAAATAGGTGGAAAAACAGTCCCTGCTTATGGATAGAAAGGTTAAATATAGTTAAGATGTCAATTCTCCCCAAATTGATCTACAGATACAACACAGTACTAATCAAAATTCCAACAACTTATTTCGAAGATTTGGAAAAGCTAACTACGAAATTTATCTGGAAGTGAAAGAGACCCCAAATAGTGAAAAGCATGCTAAAAAAGAATAAAACAATGGGAGCATTAAATGCCCTGACTTTAAAACCTATTATGAAGCCACAGTGGTCAAACCAGCATGGTACTGGCACAAACCAGAAGGACGGACCAATGGAATCAAATTGAGAGTGCAGAAATAGACCACCAAATCTATGGTCAACTGATTTCTGACAAGGTCCCCAAGTCCTCTGAGCTGGGACAAAATAGTCTTTTGATAATTGGGCACAGGAAAACTGGATATCAATAGCCAAGAGAATGAAATAGGACCACTATCTTACACCCTATACAAAAATTAACTCAAAGTGGATCAAACAGCTAAATATAAGAACTAGCACCATAAAGGTTCTAGAAGAAAATGTAGGGAAACTTCTTCAAGACCAAGTAATAGGAGGTAGCTTCCTAAACTTTGCACCGAAAGCACAAGCAACAAAAGAAAAAATAGATAAATTGGTAACTACTCCTCAAAATCAAATGCTTCTGCACCTCAAAAGACTTTGTCAAAAAGGTGAAAAGACAGCCAACTCAATGGGAGGAAATATTTGGAAATCACATATCAGACAACAGTTTGATTTCCTGTATATACAAAGAAATCATACAACTCAACAACAAAAGAACAAACAATACAATTATAAAATAGGCTAAAGATAAGAATAAGCATTTTTCCGAAGAGCAAATACAGATGGCTGAAAAGCACATGAAGAGATGCTCATTTTCACTGGCTATAAGGGAAATGCAGATCAAGACTACAATGAGACACCACCTCACATGTAAAAGAATGGCTGTTATTAAACAATCAGGAAACTATAACTGTTGGAGAGGTTGTGGAGAAACTGGGACACTTAAACACTACTGGTGGTAATGTACGATGGTGGGCCCACTATGGAAGACTGTTTGGCCATCACTTAGGTAACTAAATATCCGGCTGCCATTTGACCCAGCAATAGCACTACTTGGTATATACCCAGAAGAGCTGAAAGCAAGGACACAGACAGTTGCACACTGATGTTCATAGAAACATTATTCACAATAGCCAAAAGATGGACACAAAACAAATGCCGTCAACAGGTGAGCAGATCAACAATACGTGGTATATACATACAATGGAATATTATGCAGCAGTACAACAAAATGATGTCTTGAAACAATGTCATGAGGCATGCAATGATGTGAATGAACATGTGGGCCATTTGGTGAGACAAAATAAGCCAGAAATGAAAAGGAACAATAGTATGGTCACATTTAGAAAATGCTTATAAGAAAACAGGGACCTAGATTATAAGCTCTTAGAGCAGACACATTAAGTCCAGAGTGGTGATTATTATTTCTGGATTTTGAGAGACTGTTTTATATATATATAACCTGATATTTAGAGATAAGAACAAAACTGAAGAGGTTATGGTTAAAGTAATTCAGAACATAGGGGTAAGAAAGACAGTGTCTATATTTTAAAACCATGCATACTCTTTGAAATCAATGGAAGAAAGTTTCATTTGATCTGGAACTGAAATTTTCTATAGTGTATAATCTCATTCAACCTGTCTGTATAGCTCATACGAACAATTGAATCAAGGAAGCACAAAATAAGAAAGAGGTCCTTTTATCCTATATAGATTGCTGTAATGCCTAGACAGTTCCTAGAGTACATTAAGCACATAATCACAAAGTATTGACATAGTCCCCAGAGGGAGGGGAGGAGGAATATGGAACTATTAAACCTTACTGTCAGAAAACCCCCTGATACTGTGTCAAACTTTGGGGATACCCAAATCAAAAGGCCATGCCCTCGATCATGAGGCTTACTCTTGTGAAGCTTATGTAGGTAGCAGAGAAGCTTATACTATAGGCATGCCTAAGAGCTACTTCTGGAGGACCTCTATTGTTGCTCAGATGTGACCTCAGTCTCTCAAAGCCCAACTCTGCAAGTGACATCACCGCCCTCCCCCCAACATGGGACATGATATCCAGAGGAGAAAGTCTCCCTGGCAATGTGAGAGAAGACTCCCAAGGATGAATCCCGACCTGGCATCATGTGATCAACAATTACATCTTGACCAAAAGGGGGAAAAGAAGTGTAATTAATAAAGTATCAATGGCAGAGAGAATTCAAATAGAGTTGAAAGGCTAATCTGAAGATCTGTCCTGTAACCACTTTTTGAAGAATGCTTTGAAAACTATTCTTTTTTTATTCCTTTGCTTTTATATATTTTATACTATACAATAAAAAGTTTTAAAAATATCAAATCAATGAATTGACAGAGGATATAAAGCAGACATTGGGTGAACACAAAGAAGAACCAAAAAATTGAGTAAACAAATCACGGAACTTATGGGAATGAAAGTCACAAGAGAAGGAATGAAAAAATAATGGAGACCTGCAACAATAGATTTGAAGAGACAGAAGAAAGGATTAGTGACCTAGATGACAGGATATCTGAAATCTGACAAACAAAAGAAAATATAGGTCAAAGAATGGAAAAACTTGAGGAGGTGCTGAGGAAACTGAATGACATCTTGAGGCACAAAGATATGCATGTTATATGTGTCCCAGGAGGAGAAGAGAGCGGAAAAGGAGTAGAAAGACTCAGGGAAGAAATAATCACTGAAAATTTCCCATCTCTTATGGAGGACATTAAATTACAAATCCAAGACATGTAACATACCACAAACAGCATAGATCCAAATAGACCTACTTGAAGACAGTTACTAAGCAGATTCCCAAATGTCAAAGACTAAGAGAGAACTTTGAAAGCAGTAAAAGAAAAGTAATCAATCACATACAAGAGAAGCTTGATAAAATTGTAGGTGGATTTCTCTGCAGATGCTATGGAGACAAGAAGGTAGTGGTGTGATATATTTAAGATTCTGAAAGAGACAAACTTCCAACCAAGAACTCTATACCCAGCAAAACTGTCCTTCAAAAATGAGGGGCACTGAGTGTGAGCACATGAATGGACATTTGCACATTGATGTCTATGGAGGAAGTGTTCACAATCCACAATGGATGGAGGTGGCCTCAGGGTACAACAACTGAGGAATGCAAGTGGAACCATGGTGTATACATACATTCAATGGACTATTAAGCAAGCAAGAAGGAATGAAGTTGTGAGGCATGCAACTAGGGGAATGAAGCTTAAGGACTGTAGGTTGAATGAAATATCAGAGACAAAAAGACATTTAGTTCCTTCAGATGTGCAGTTCAGTTATTGATCTGTTCCCCTTCTTTGTTTTTAGTATAGGCCTCCATACTTATTAATTTCCCTCGGAGCATTGATTTCACTGCAGCCTATAAGTGCTGGTATGTTGTATTTTCCTTTTCATTTCTCTCAAAGTATTTCTTGATTTCTGCTGTGATTAATTTTTTGACCCTTTGACTGTTTAGGACTGTGTTGTTTAACATCCATATATTTGTGTATTTTCTAGTTTTGCTCTGTTATTGATGCCTACCCTTATTCAACTGTGGTCATAGAAGATGGCATTCTAGTTTAGTAACTGCCGGAATGTAACACACCAGAGATGGATTGTTTCTTTATAAAAGGGGATTTATTTCATTAGTTCTTCAGAGGAAAAGCAGCTAGCTTTCATCTGAGGTTCTTTCTTATGTGGGAAGGGTCCGGGTGGTCTCTGCTGGCCTTCTCTCCAGGCCTCTGTGTTCTAACAACTTTCCCTGGGGTGTTTTCTTTCTGCATCTCCAAAGGCCTGAGCTGAGCTGCGAGTGCTGAGGTGATGTATGCTGAGATGCTTGGGCTGTGTTATGCTGAGCTCTCTTATTTAAGCACCAGCCAATTAACTCAAAGATCATTCATTGCAGCAGGGATGCCTGCTGATTTTTTTCTTCTGTCCTGTTCTAACCTGCTGTTGAAAACCTTTACCCTATAATATTCAGTATATTATTTTTATAATTTCCAATATTGCATTTATAATCTCCAAAATTTCTATTCGATTTATTTTAAAAATTTCTAATTCTTCCTTTTCTTCATGCATCATCTTCTGGATTCCCTTTAGTTGGCATTCCCTTTAGCTGGCATGTCCATGCCTTCCTTTCGCTCATTGAACTTATTTAGAAGAGTTGACTTAATATCATAGATTATTTCTTCCAAAGTCTGCCCTTCAAGTTTTTTCTTTTCCTTTCAATGAGTCATGTCCTCCTGTTTCTTTGTATGCCTTGAAATCGTCTATTGAAGTCTGTCTGGGGATTTGAATATTTTGGTGGATAACTCTGGCAGTCATAGTCTCCCTCAATTCTAAGATTTTTGCATAGGTTTACTGTATGTTGAACCCGTTCTTCAAAACATAGCCCAGTTTATACTGAACCTTTAGAACAACCCATACTAAAGTGTTAGTTGTTTCTCAGGTTATTTCTGAGTCTGTTATGTTTTCCTAGAGATAAACAGAGGCTTTCAAGGATTACCCAATATGTGCAACTATATCGCTTTGGAAAAGGGAGTTTCTTTTCTCAGTTTTTCTTCCCAGGGCAATTGCCTGTTTTCTTTGTCTTTTTCCAGACATCCAGTACCAAAAGTTCTGGTCATGTCAGCTCCACTCCATGGTCTGGTTTCACCATTGTGCTCTTCCTTTTACCACAAGTCTTGCCCTGTGGCTCCACTCAACCTGCTTTGCTGCCCCAGGTAAATTCCAGATTGAGGGACCCAGAAGCAAACCCTTCCATGGACACAGTTGCAGCCAATACACAAAGCCACCCAATACTTTTGTTTTATGCCCTGATAATTAGGCCCAGCAAAAAGCTATATAACAGTGGTGACACTGGGCATCCTTTTGTTATTTCCCATCTTAAAGAGAGAGCTTTTAATCTTTCACCACTTGGTATGAGATAATCTGCATGTTTTTCATATATGCCTTTTTCACGTTGAGAAAATTTATTTCACTTTTTGAAGTGATTTTATCAAGAAAGGATGCCGTAGAAATGTCTTTTCTAAAGCAGTGGAAATGATCATGTTATTTTTCCCTTCATTTGGTTAATGTAATGTTTTGTGTTAATTGATTTTCTTATGCTGAGCCACACTCGCATACTTGGTCTAAAATCCACTTGATCAAGTTGAATAATTCTTTCAATATGCTTTTGGATTCAATTTGCAAGTACTTTACTGAAGATTTTTGTATCTATATTCAACTGGTCTGTAATTTTCATTTCTTGCAGTATTTTTGCCAGGCTTTGGTATTAGGGTGATGTTGGTTTCAAAGAATGTGTTAGGTAGTGTTCCTTCCTCTTCAATTTTTTGGAAGAATATCAGCAAGATTGGTGTTCATTCTTCTTGGAACGATTAGTAGAATTCATCCATGAAGCCATCTCGTCCTGGGTTTTCATGGTTGGGAAGAATTTGATGACTGATTCCATCTCTTATTTGTAATTTGTTCACTGAAGTCTTTTGTATCTTCAAGAGTCAGTGCAGGTACTTTATGTATTCCTAGGAGATTTCTCATTTCATCTACATTGTCTAATATCTTGGCATACAGTTGTTCACAGTATCAACTTATATTCTTATTATTCATTTTATTTCCATGTGGCCAGCAGTATTGTC
Organism: Myrmecophaga tridactyla; assembly: GCA_004026745.1. NCBI lineage: Eukaryota > Metazoa > Chordata > Mammalia > Pilosa > Myrmecophagidae > Myrmecophaga > Myrmecophaga tridactyla. Next base: position 3,578 of record PVIY010062542.1, on the reverse strand, counting down.
ACCCCTCTCATTTCTTATTTCACTTTCTCTCTTTGTTTGTCAGTCTAGCTAAGGATTTGTCAATTTTATTGATTTGTTCAAAGGACAACTTTTGGTTTCATTAATTGTATTGTTTTTTATTCACAATTTTATTTATTTCTACTCTAACCTTTGTCATTTCTTTCATTCTGCTTACTTTGAGGTTAGTTTCCTGTTCTAGATAATGTACTCTTACATTGATTTTAACTTTGATTTTAACTCCTTCCTTTTGAATATAGTCATTAAGGGCTTTAAATTTCCCTCTTAGCACTGGTTCATGGCATCCCATAAAGTTTTACATTGAATTCTTGTTTTCATTTTTCTTGAGTATTAGCTGATTTCTCCTGCAATTTATTCATTGACCAATGGGTTGTTTAAGAATATGTTCTTTAACCTCCATATACTTGTGAATTTTCCCATTCTCCCCCTGTTGTTTATTTCCAGCTTCATTCTATTAAGTTCGAGAAACTGCTTTGTATAACTTCAATCTCTTTAAATTTATTGAGACTAGTTTTGTGGCCAAACATGGGAACAATCTGGAGAATGATCTATGAGCAATTAAGAAGAATGTACATCCTTCTTTTTTGGGGAGCAATGTTCTGTCTATGTGTATTAGAACTTGCTCATTTATCATATTTTTCAAGTTCTCAGTTTCCTGGTTGATATTCTGTCAAGATATTCCATGTGTCGGAGAGAGTCGTTTTTTAAATTCTCCATATATTATTGTAACGATGTCTATTTCTCCCTTCAGCTTTGTTAGTCTTTGCCTCATGTATTTTGGGGCATCCTGGTTAGTTGCATAAATATTGATTGTTATTTTTTCTTAGTGGATTGCACCTTTTATTGCTATAAAGTGTCCTTCCTTGTTACTTATAATATTTGTGCTTTTAGATCTATTTTGTCCAATATGAGTATAGCTACCTCCTCACTTTTTTGGTTACTGTATATGTGGAATATATTTCTTCAATCTTCCATTTTCAACCTCTTTGTGTTCTTGAGTCTAAGGTAACTCTTTTGTAGGCAGCATATTCATGGATCAGACTTTTTTATTCATTCTACCAATCTATGTCTTTTGGTAGGGGATTTAATCCATTCACATTCAAGGTTATTACAGTGAAGGCAGTTCTCCTTTAAACTATTTTATCCTTTGGGTTTTACATTAAGTCTTATTTTTGTCTCTTTCTACCATTTTCATTAAATGTGCTGATAATATTGATTTCTACACTCCCCTCCGAGTCTTTCTCTCCTCCCTTTTTCTTTCAGCGTGCAGACCTCCCTTTAGTAGTATTTATTAGTAGTGTTTCTTATAGGGAGGTCTCTTGTTGATGAACTCTCTCCACTCTTAATATATAAAAATTTGAATATTTCAACTCATCTTCATTTTTGAAAGACAGCTGACCAAATAAAGAATTCTTGGCTGGGAGTTTTTCCTCTTTTAGTACCTTTAATATATCATACCATTGCCTTCTTGCCTATATGGTTTCTGATGAAAAATTGGTACTTAACCTTGTTGCAATTCCTTTGATGGGGTAAATTGCTTTTATCTTGCTGCTTTCAGCATTCTCCTCTTATCTTTGGCATTTGCATTCTCATTAGTATATGTTTTACAGTAGGTCTATTAGGATGTATTCTGATTAGATTACATTGCACTTCATGGACATATACATTTATGACTTTCATAAGAATTGGGAATTTTTCAGCCATTAATCCTCAGATGTTCTTTCTTCCCCTTTTCCCTTCCCTTATTCTCTTGGGGCACCCATGATGCATATGCTTGTGTGCTTCATGTTGTCATTCAATTCCCTGAGACTCTGCTCATAGGCAAAATGGAAGTGAGGGGAAATAGGAATGTTGACTCTGGGGGAGAGCATGAGGAGATGCATTTTTGGCCTTCTCATCGAATAATGTTGCTCCATCATTTGCATCCTTTGGAAACTCAGTTTTGGTAGAGCTGGAAGGAATCCTTGTTTCTATGTTGGACATATGCACACATTGACACTGGCTACATTATTATGGTACATTCTAAGTGCTAAGTGCTCTGTTATGGCCCCTTAACTGTGACTTAATTAAAATGCCATTCCTTGGTCCTGAAAGTGTTTATTCATCCTCTGATCTGGAAAATTATTCTTTTAATTGAAGCAAACATTTTTTCAAATATTTCATATTAGAATTTCAGTAAAGAAATTGTTAAATTTACACAATATAATAAAATTAAAGAGAACAGAGTTCACTCAAAATTAGTCTTTTTTTCCTTGTATACAATAAAACATTGATATTTTGAAGGCATCAGTCAATTCCCTATTTCTCCAGGAAAAATATTTCCCTTTGTAACCAGGTGTTTATCCCTCACATAATTCATGTAAATTTCTATTGCTGAAATCTATATCTTAATATCTCTCTTCAAGTTTTCCCTTTAAAATAAAATATAGTTCTATTCCTGGAGCCTGCCCATGCCAAAAAATATGAATAAATAAATAGAACTTAATACTGCACTTGCTTCACCAATAACAAACAATTTGTTGATTTTTCCTTGTTAGTCATGTATAGATTCTTCAAGAATAAAATTTAATTGTCTATGAGAACAAATTTATCCCCTCAATTCAGAGTGAATCATTCCTTTTGTCATATATTTTAAGAAACCTGGGGAAGAGAACTACTTTACTGATAAAACCCATGAAGATTTTATGTCTGAAGGAAAAACAGGAGCCACTACAACAGTAATTGAAGTAAAGATCAAAGGTCTATGGAAGAGTTGTAATGGTTTCCATCACTCACTCATTATATGCTTTATAAAACATCCTCTCTTAAAACCCTATGTACTACCTAGGGTATGTTAGAAAGAAAACAGGGAAAAGCCTTAGGGAGTTTTGGAAGAAAGACAATGCCTTCTCTCTTAAATTACACTCAGAGTGTAAGTTTGGCATCTATCACCAAGTTTACATGATATAGTTTCAGGCAGGTGCAGTGTACTGGCTCCTATCAGTTATTTCTTCCTCTTTCTGGTTTTTGTTCCTGAACTCCAGAGGATGGTGAACTAGCAGGCCTATTTAACCAATACTTAGGGCAAGAGCTTCCTAATACCTAGATTGCAGAAAATGCAGCAAGTTTCTAGAGCCAAAAAGTTCACTGATATCTTCATGTTTATATAACGTTCCTGGAAATAGCCTAACTAAAATGTTCCCAGCTGACTGTTTCTCAATGTTTTCTACATTTTCAATTACATGAAAAAATATATACCCCTATCTTCTTCAACATTGTTGAGACTTCATGCTTACTATGTTTCTTCTAAAAAACTTACATAGAATTTTAAAAAAGAGACATTAGTTTGAAGAAAATAAGCCATAAGGTTAAATTTTTAAATACAAGTACTGATAGCAAAACAATAGATTTTCCAGGATAGGAATATTGGAATTAATATAACAACTACTTATATGTGAGAACAATAATGATGCTATTTCCCTCAAGTAAATATATACCACTTGTTTATGTATAGCATCAGCAAATCTGATTCACAATATTATTTTTTGTTGTCATCCCTAAAGAAATTACTGAGGGACGAT
>PVIY010062541.1:0-10836 GCA_004026745.1 Myrmecophaga tridactyla | reverse complement strand
CTCCTCCCCAGGCCCCCCCTCCTCCCTGGGACCCCTGTCCTCCCAGGGCCCCCTTGTCCTCCAGGGGCCCCCCTCCTCCCTGGGCCCCCACATCCCCTGGCCCCCGTGCCCTGCAGAATCAGCTCCTACTGCAGGAGCAAAGGCTGGCAGCGCACCCTGGACAGCCGGCGGTGCGACTACAAGCTCAAGTGGTGCGAGACCAAGAGCCGCGACAGCTACTGCACCTTCCGGGAAGGTGCGCGGGGCAGGGGGGGGCTCGGCCGGCAGCACCGAGCAGCCCGGCTGGGGGCGGCCGGAGTGGCCCCCACATACTACCCACTGTCCCGTGCCAGGCGAGCAGCTCCTCTTTCAGCTGCCCAACAACAAGCTGCTCACCACCAAGATCGGGCTGCTCAGCGCCCTCCGGGGGCACGCGCGGGCCGCGGGCAAGTCCCGCAGGCCTCTGTCCACCCAGACCAGGTAAGGCCCTACCGGCACCCGGGCCTGCTCCAGGCCATCTGCCACTGCCCTGCCGCTGGCCTCGCCCCCCACCTGCTCAGCTGCCCCCTCCCCACCCAGCCTCTCAGCCGGGCACCATCCCAGCCACCCCACTGCAGGCCAGCTCCCGGCCGGTGGCTCTCTGAGCCTCTCCCTCCAGCCGCCGGTCCGTCTGCTGTGTCCTGCTAGCCCGTCTCCCCCGAGGCACACACCCAGCTCCCATGCGTTCTGCCCTTCCCCACCCCATCGGCGCCACCACCTACCTCCAGGGATCCCCTCTGCTGGCACCACCGGCCCGCTGCCCCGCCTTTGCCATCCCTCACCCAGTGTCCCCTGCCCGTGGCTCTCTCTCGACTGGACACGTCTGTGGGTCCCCCTTGCCCACCCACCTCCAGCCTCCCGATGTCTGCCGAGCAATGCAGGTCTCCTCTACCCCAGCCTCGGTCTGTCCCTGAGACCTCCTGCCACCCACCGCTCCTCCCCTTCCTCAGAAATTCATTCATCACCCTCCATCCGCTCCCCACCTTATCCTGAAGCACCCCCCATTTCACCCAGCAAACCTGACCACAGCGCAGGCCCAGCCTCTGCCTGCTGAGGCGTGGATCTGGAAAGAGGGTTGAACCCCCAGGCCCCCCTCTGACCTGCCCGAGGCAGCCCAGGCCACAGGGGTCACACCCTTAGCCCTGTGGCAGTGTCCCACCTAAATTGGAGGATGACCTGGATTTAGATGGAAAAGCCCCCAAAGGGCATCCCAGACCAAGGGGATGGCAGGCAGAGGCCTGGGGCCACCAGGCCGTGTCCTGGCCGTGACTCACCACCCCAGATGCCCAAGTCAGCCCAGGCTGGGGGCTGGGCAGGGAGGCGAGCACCCCGAGAGCAGGAGCTGGGCTGGGGAGGTGGGGCCGGTTGGAGGAGGGAGGGACGGCTGCCCCGGCCCACCTGGGACCCTGCCCCCCGCCAGGTTCCTGCAGATGGAAGACTTTTTCCCAGAGACCTACCGTCTGGACATCAAGGACGAGCGAGAGGCCTTTTTCGCCTTATTTGATGGTGAGAGATGGTGGGAGGCCCCAGGAGGCGGGGTGGGGACCGCAGGAGGTGGGGTGCAGGACCAGGGCGGGGAGTGGACAGGATAAGGTGCACCTGGGCAACTGGAGAGGCAGGCAAGATGGGCCTCCCGAGTGGGCGGAGTGGGGACGGGGTCTGGAGCAGCGGGGCCGAGGGGGCGTGGTCGTGGGGCACAGCTGGTGGGTGAGGTTGGGGCCAGTCCCGTGTGACCGGCGGCGGTGCGGGGAAGTCCGGGGCTCAGGGGCGCCCTCTCTGCAGAAACCCAGGTGTGGATCTGTAAGCCGACGGCCTCCAACCAGGGCAAAGGCATCTTCCTGCTGCGGACCCACGAGGACGTCGCCGCCCTCCAGGCCAAGGCCCCGGGCCTCGAGGACCACCCCAGCTACTGCAGGGCGCCGGTCCGGGTGCCACAGGCGCGGGTCGTGCAGAGGTGTCGGCCACGGATGCGCCCTGGGCGTGGGGGGCTGGAGCGCCTTGTGCGGCTGGAGCCGCCCTGGCCTCACGTCGCACCCAGACCGCAGCCGGCCGGGCCACAGCAGGGGTCAGGGAGGTGGGCAGACACGCCCACGGGCCCAGCAGCACCCGGGGCTCGGGCTGGAGGCCCAGGACCGAGTCCGTTCCTGGCCGTGCTGCCCCCTCTCCTGAGAAGGCGCCCCTCCCCCAAGCCAGGCCCAGCCGCTCAGATGCCCCGTGGCACCTTCCAGAGGGGTCCAGACCTCAGCTGCACCGGTCAGGGCCCCCCTGACCCGGCCGACCACCACTACGCACACACTCTTGCCGCAGCAGCTCTGTCAGCCCCCTACCAGCTTCACTCAGGCCCAGGCCCTGCACCTGGAACGTCCTCTTCCTGCCTCTCCAGAGCCACCCCTCAGACTGAACATCTGCCTCCCCCTCCTCCAGGAAGCCCTCCCTGCCCATCCTTCAGGCTCCGAGGGAGCACTGCATCCTGGGTACCCCAGACACATGTCCAATCCTGAACAGGCTCGGAAATGCCCACTTCCCAGTGGACACTGTGCTTGGCCAGAGGGAGCCCATGGGGCCTACCTGGGGCAGGTGGCGGAAGGCCGAGCTGCGGATAGAGGCCCAGGAGGGTGGGGCCCCCGCAGCCCCCATGTGATGCTCCCACCTCCACCCACCCTCATCCCAGGTACATCCAGAACCCACTGCTGCTGGAAGGGAAGAAGTTCGACGTGCGCTCGTACCTGCTCATCGCCTGCGCCGCGCCCTTCATGGTCTTCTTTGGCCACGGCTACACCCGCCTCACCCTTGGCCTCTACGACCCGCATTCTGATGACCTCAGTGGCCACTTGACCAACCAGGTAATGCTCCCCAGGCATATACCCACAGGGGAGGGGCCCTGCTGCAGACAGGGGTGGGAGCCATGGAAGGAGGTCAGAGGAGGGTGTTTCCTGATTGGGAAAGCAGAGAACTTTCCAGCCTGTCCGCCTGGTCCAGGCCCAGAGGTGACCCAAGTGGAGGATAGGGATAAGCCATCCCAGAGGTAGCCACAGGTGCCGGGAGATGGCCCAGCTCAGAGGTGTTCTGTGCAGTCAGCACAGCCTGTCACCTGCAACCACGGCAGGCGGATGGAGTGCCAGGGCCCTGGGCATGCACGTGCGATGGCCAGCCTGCGCTCTTCCCCACCGCCCAGCTTGGCCCTCTGCGTTAAGGGTCGGGTATGGATGTAGCTGTGTAGACAATATGGGGTCTCTGGGGAGAGGTACATTTTGGGTCAGCAAAGCTTGTGGGGACCAAGGCACTAGAGGCAGGTGGAGGCTGTGTGGGGAGCTGCGGGCGGCAGGGGTCTCAGTGCGGAGACTTCAGGGCAGGGGTCTCAGTGCGGAGACCTCAGGGCAGGGGTCTCAGTGCGGAGACCTCAGGGCAGGGGTCTCTGCGAGGGAACACTTGGCAGGTGAAAACTTCTGGGGACGGAGTTGGGTCTCTGTGGACTCTCTGAGCAGCAGGGTGAGGGTGAGGGGTGTGGGGAGGGGAGACTGATCAGAGGCCCCCCCAGTTCGTGCAGAAGAAGAGCCCCCTGTATGTGCTGCTGAAGGAAGACACCGTGTGGAGCATGGAGCACCTCAACTGCTACATCAACGACAAGTTCCAGAGCATCAAGGGCCTCCCCAGGGACTGGGTCTTTACCACCTTCACGGTGCGACTGCAGCTGGGGGCGTGAACGCACATGTGTGCATGCACCTGAGTGTGTGCATGCAGGCGTGTGTGCATACGCACGTGAGCCTGTGAGTGCCGTGTGCCTGTGAGCATGTGCACATGCATGTGTGAGCACGGTGAGTGTATCCACGTGTGTGTGAGCATGGTGTGTGTGCGTGTGCACATGTGTGTGAGCTTGTGTGTGTCACGCACAAGTGAGCACGTGCCCATGCATATGTGACCACACATGTGTGCGCATGGGTGTGTCCATATGTGTGCACATGTGAGCCTGTATGTGAGCGTGGGTGAGTGTGTCCATATGCATGAAAGCATGTGAGTGCACATACATGATGTGTGCACTCACGTAAGCCGGTGTCGCATGCATGTGCACACGTGTGGGTGTGTGTACATGTGTGTGTGAGCATGTGAGTGTGTATGCGTGTGTGCGCACACGTGTGTGTGGCGGTGTTTCCTTCTGGACTGGGCTAGGCATGTGGCACACTTGACCAAAGAATGTGGCTATGTGTGCATCTGTCTGCTGTCTCTTATCTGTTCATTCACTTGATCCAGAAACATGACTGAAACAGTGGTCACGAATGTTAGGTTATGAATTTTATTCCATAAAGTACTGTTTAAAATTGTGATAATATACACAGCATAAAATATGCCATTGTAACCATTTTTAAGCATTTAATCCAGTGGCATTAATTAAATTTAGTGTTGTGCAACCATCAACACTATCAATTACCAAAACTTTTTCACAACCCAAATTAGAACCTCTGCACCCATTGAGCAGTGACTCCCTGTGCTCCTCCCTGCAGCACCTGCTAATCCCCGATCTTCTTTCTGTCTCTGGATTTGCTTATTACAGATACTTCATTTAAGTGCAATCGTACAATACGGGTCCTTTTATGTTTGGCTTATTTCACTGAGCAGAATGTTTCTAAGGTTCGTTGTGGCATGTACCACAATGAACTACATTTTAGGCTTGAAGAAGACACCCTTGTATGGATGGACAGCTGACCACAGATGGCCAGGTTTATTTGTGGACTATCATTTCTATTCCTTTGGTCGATATGTCTCCCCTTATGCCAGCTCCAAGCTGTCTTCATTACTGTAGTTTTGTACTAAGTTTTGAGATCAGGAAGTGTGATTCTTCCAATGTTGTTGTTTTTCAGTATCGTCTTTGCTGTTCTAGTTCCCCTGCATTTCCATATGAATTTTAGGATCAGTTTGTCAATTTCTGCAATAAAAATAGGGATTGTGTTGAATCTGTAGGTCAATATGGAGAGTTTGGTCATCTCAACAATGCGTAGCCTTCCAGTCCATGAATACAGGTTGTCTTTCACTTATTTGGGTCTTTATTCGAACAACGTTTTATAGTTTTTAATGCACAAGTCTTGCACTCTTTTGATTAAAATTTTCCTAAGCATTTAGGAATATCCAAAGAATTTCAAAGAAAAATTAAATTATTTTCTTAATTTCATTTTTGGGTTGTTCATTGCTGGTGTACAGAAATACAACTGACTTGGGGATACTGAATTTGTTTCCTGGAACCCTGCTTGTTCTGGTTTGAAGCTGTTGCGTACCCCAGAAAAGACATCTTTTCCTAATCCAATATGCGGGGGCAGACTATCGCTTAGGGTGAAACCTTTGGTTAGATTACTTCCATGCAGCTATGACACACCCAGGTATGGGTGTGCCCTTTTGATTAGATGAAGATGTGACTCCACCCATTCAAGGTGGGTCTTGATTAGTCTACTGGAGGCCTTTAAAAGAAGAGACATTTCGGAGCGAGTACAGTTGCTTCAGAGCTGACAGAGGCACAGACATGTGGAGATGCTTGGAGTGCCTACAGCGAGCACACACCTAAACACAGATGTATGGAGATGCACAGCCCAGCAGACGTCACCATGTGCCTTCCCACGAGACGTTAAGCAAGCCAGAACCCAGCGCTGTGTCCTGGAGGAGCTAAGTGAAGGCCACAGACACTCAGAGAGGAAGCCACTGGCATCAGAAGCTGGAAGCAATGGAACCGGGAACAAGGACCAGCAGACGCCAGCCAGTGCCTTCCCACGTGACAGACGTCAGCCTTTCTTGAGTCAAGGTATCTTTACCTGGATGCCTTAGCTTGGACATTTTTATGGCCCTCGAATTTGTTACTTAATAAATCCTCTTTATAAAAGCCAACCCATTTCTGGTATGTTGTAGTCTAGCAGCTTCAGCAAACTAAAACAATGCTGAGCTGGTTTATTAGATCAAGTAGTTTCTTGCAGGTTCTTAGAGGTTTCTATATGTAAGATGATGTCATCTGTGAAGAAGGAGAGTTTTATGTCTTCTTTTCTAATCTGGACGTCCTTCCTTCCTTCCTTCTTCCCACTTTCCTTACCTTACTCTTCTCTCTCTCTCTCTCTCTCTCTCTCTCCCACCCACAACCCCCCAACTTCATCTTTTGCTTTCTATCTACTATTCGCCAGTTGCTCTGGCTATCACCTCCGCCACACAGCAGCGGTGACAGTGGGTACCCTTGTCTTGTCCTGACCTTTTCAGTCCTCCACTGAGCACGATGTTAGCTGTGGGGTTCGTGTAGTCTTTATCAGGCTGAGAAGTCCCTTTCTATTCATAGTGCTTTGAGTGTTTTTATCATGGAAAGCTGTTGGACTTTGTCAAATGCTTTTTATGCATCTGTTGAGATGGTCATGTTTACTCTGCCTATTAATATGGTGTATTGCGTTGATTGATTTTAGTATGTTGAACCAACCTTGCATTCTGAGGTAAATCTCACTTAACCATGGTGTATAATCCTTTTTTATGCTGCTGAATTCAACTTGTTAGTATTTTATTGGGAATTTTTGCCTCTAGATTCCTCAAGGATATTGCTCTAGTTTTCTTGTATGCTTTTGTGAGGCTTTGCTATCAGGGTACTGCTGGCCTCGTAGATTGAGTGAGGAAGTGTTCCCACCTTTTCTATTCTTTGGGATAGCTTATGAAGCACTGATGGTGATTCTTTAAATTTTTGGTAGTGGTCACCAGCGAAGTGATCTGGTCCCCGCCTTTTCTTTGTGAGAAGTCCTTTTTATTATCGCTACACCGCTGTGGAGGTCTGAAGTTGTTTGTACCCCAGGAAAAAAATACGTTCTTAACTTTAATCCATTCCTGTGGGTGGGGAGCCATCGTCAGGAGGGCCTTGTGATGAGACAACTTCAGCTGAGGCGTGGCCCAGCCCAGTCAGGACGGCTCTTACCCTCTTGCTGGAGTCATTTATAAATGGAATGAACAGAGAGAGAGAGAAAGCCACAGGATCAGGAAGCTGAAAGCAACAAAACCCAGAAGAGAAGGAGGAGGCCAGGAGATACAGCCCTGTGCCGGAGGGGCCCCGGCCACCAGCAGCCGTCCTCCGGAAGGAAACCCCGCCGTGGTGACGCCTGGATTGGACGCTGTCCTGGCCTCAGGCTGTGAGCTTGTACATTCCTACGGCTTAAGCCAGGGTATTTCATGGGAGCTGTTTTAAGCAGCCCAGGAAGCTAAAACAACTGCTTTTACGTACTATAGGTCAATGCAGATTTTATTGCTTTTTCTGGAGTCAGTTCTGGTAGCTTGATTCTTTCCAGGAATTGTCCATTTCCTCTAGGTTATCTCAGTTCTTGACATACAATTATTCATATTATTCTCTTATAATTTAACTTGTTTCTGTAAGGTAAGTAGTAATGACCACTTTTTCTTTCCTTTTGGTAACTTGAGCTGCTGTTTCTTAGTTTAGCTAAAGGTTTGTCAATTTTGTTGATCTTTACAAAGAACTAATTTTTGATTTCATTGCCTTGCACTTTTTCTAATCTCTATTCTGTTCATTTTCACTATAATCTTTATTATTTCCTTTTTCTTGCTTTGGGTTTACTTTGCTCTTTTTCTAGTTTCCTAAGGTAGAAGGTTGATCTGAGGTCTACAAATTTCTCTCTGAGCCCTGTTTTCACTGTATCTGATAATATGTCGTATGCTGTGCTCATGTATTTATCTCTAAGTGTTCTCTAATTTCCCTTGTGCTTCCTTCTTTGACCCACTGGTTATTTGAGGGTGTTGTTTATTTTCCACAAGTATGAATTTCCCAAATTTCTTTGTTAGTGGTTTCTAATTTCATTCCATTGCTGCCAGGGAACAGCATGGTTTCAGTACATTTACTGAGACTTGTTTTATCATCTAACATACGGTCCATCTTGGAGAATGCGCCCTGGGTCCTTTACAAGAGCATGTATCTGCTAGAGGTGGGTGGAGTTCTATGGACGTCTGTTTTCAACAATAGCTGGCTAGAAAACCGGACAGGAGGCTGGAGTGCTTGCCGACTTAGAGGGCTGCCCAGCTCCTCTGTTTTCTTGCTAATCTCTGGCTTGGTTGTTCCATCCATTATTGCAAGTTGGGTGTTGAAGTCTCCAGAGAATATTGAATTTATTTTTCTCTTCAATTTTGTCAATTTTTCCTTCACGTATTTTGAGACGGTTATGTGGATGTGTTTTAATTTTTTATATACTTTTGATGAATTGACCCTTTTATCATCACAAAATGTCTCTCTTTGTCTCATAAAAATTTTTTACTTAAAGTCTGTTTTGACTGACATTCGGTTTCACCAACCCAGCTCTCTTTTGGTTATTTGCTTGCATGGTGTATCTTTCTCCATGCTTTTACTTTAAATCTGTTTGTGTATTTGAATCTAATATTATTTTTTTGTAGACAGCATATAGTTGGATATTTTTGTCCATTCTGTCAATCTTTGCCTTGTAATTGTAGAGTTCAATCTGTAATGTAATTGTTGATAAATTAGGATTTATGTCTGCCATTTTGCTATTTTCTATATATCTTAACGTCTTTTTTGTTTCTCAATTCCTCTAACCTTCATTTTCAAAGAAGAGTCTTGCTGGGCATGGAGTTCTCCATTTTCAGGGTGTTTTCTCTTCCAGCACTTTGAGTATGCCCTCCCACTGCCTTCCGGCTTCTGAGGAGACAGCGCCGGCCCCTCACTGGGGACCCCTTGTATGTAGCGGATCCTTCTCTTTGGCTGATTTTGATATTCTTTGTCTTCGACTTTTGACACTTTGCTTGTTTATGAGGCTCGTGATCTAAGCGTGGGTCTCTGCGTCTATCCTGCTTGGAGTTCGTTCATCCTGAATGTGTATTTATGTTTTTCATCAAATTTGGAGGGTTTTCTGTCCTTTTCTCTCCTCTCCTTCTGGGATTCTCATTATGTGTGTCGCTAGCCTCGACGGTGTCCCCCTGTTCATTTTCTCCATTCTTTTTTCTTTCTGTCCTCAGAGTCAATGATTTCAATTAACTTCTCTTCAAACAACTCAAATCTGCTGTTGAGCCCCTCTAGTGAATCTTTCATTTCGTTATACTTTTCAACTCCAGAATTTCTATTGGTTCTGTTTGTACTTTCTACCTCTTCATTGATATCCCTTATCTCTTACTCTCCTACGGTTATTTAAACATGATTTCCTTTTGCTCTCTGAACATATTTAAACTAGATGATTTAAATTCTTTTCCTGGTAAGTCCAGCATCTGGGCCTCCTCAGAACAATTTCTATTGATCGCTTTTCTCCCATGTGTATGGGACCATACTTGTTTCTTTGCACGTCCTGTAATTTTTTGTTGAAAATTTGGCGTTTTAAATAACGTGGCACCTCTGGAACACCGTTTGCTCCCTGCAGCCCCTCCTCCCAGGCTCCCAGGACCCTGCCCACCCCGGCATGGCCCCTCCCCTCCTGACCCCCGGGTCAGCCTCACTTCACTTCCTTTTATCTGCTCCCACTGGCGATGGCATCTCCCGATACTAAGAGCCCACAGGGCCACCTGCACGCTCCAAAATACCCCAGACTTCAGGCCTTCCCGGTTCTCACTGGCCGGGTGTGGCCCTTTCCGGGCTGCCCTGCGTGCTCCCAGCCCACTTGTCTCCATGTCATGACAGACCCAGGTCTGTCCTCGCTTCCACCCGCGCAGGCCCCATCAGTCCCGGGCCTGCTCAGGGCCCTCCCACCGCTCCCGTGACCTGCCCCGCCCCGCCCTGCGGCCCCCTCCCCAGCTGCCCCTGCTCCGGCCTCAGGCCTTGCTCTGAGCCTGGAACACGCTGGGTGCCCCCACCTAAGGGCACTTGCTCTCCCCCAGCTGTCACCACCATGCCACCCCCTCAGTCTTTGCTCAACCTCCCTGCACCCCATTTTATTGCAACATGCCCCCTCAGTTCCCCACTCCCCTCACGCTGCTCCCTTTCCCCTCTGGCACGCGCCACGGCCCCCAGGGCACACAGTCACCTGCACGCTTCTTGGCTGCCTGCCTTCCCACCACAGGCAGAGGGTCATGCTGTCCCGTCCACTCATGTCCCCAGGACCCGGCACGTGACAGCCGTGCCTACAAGTTTGTTGAATGAATAAACCCAGCAGGCGACCGAGAGCAAGAGTGTGAACATGGGACCGGGGTGGCCGGGCAGGCCAGGGCAGTGGGGGCCGGCGGCCCTGACCCCCACCTCTGCCACGCGCAGAATCGAATGCAGCGCATCATGGCCCACTGCTTCCTGGCCGTCAGGTCCAAGCTCCAGTGCAAGCTGGGCTACTTCGACCTCATCGGCTGCGACTTCCTGATCGACGAGAACTTCAAGGTGTGGGGAGGTCTCCGGGGCGGTGGGGTTTGGTGTGAGGGTGCATGTGAACAGGGCGCTCAGTCCCAGCATGGCCAGCCTCTGGGCGGCTCGGCGGTCAGACACACTGCCCGCACCCACTGGAGCCCAGGGCAGCCCCCAAAACCAGCCTGTTTGGGCCATGGGGGGAGGGAGACCCCAGAAACCAGCAACAAGTCCAAGGTGGCATGGCGGACCCTGCTCTCCTGTGGGCCTGGGGGCTTGGGAACAGGGCACTGACCAGGGCCCGGACCCAGGTGTGGCTGCTGGAGATGAGCTCCAACCCTGCCCTGCACACCAACTGCACGGTCCTGAAGGAGGTGGTCCCGGGCGTGGTCATCGAGACGCTGGGTGAGGCCCTGCCAGACCCACGTCCCCCCCAGACCCCCAGCCCAGCCCTGAAGGTGCCATCCGAACCCCTCCCACATCCAACCCTGCCCCAGCCTCCTCCCCCAAACCAGGCTCCTCCCCACACACCTAGG
>PVIY010062540.1:0-10832 GCA_004026745.1 Myrmecophaga tridactyla | reverse complement strand
CTTCTCTGACCCCCACCCCCTTCTGAGCTCTCAGAGCCTGCTCTGAACCTCCCTTCTGAGTCTCCATATCTTCCGCTGGGCCCCTCTCCCTTCTTTGAACCCCAGCCGACTCTCTGAGCCCTGTCTACCTCACTAGACATCTGTACCCTCTCTGTCCCTCCTTCTCTGTAGTAGACCCCTAGTAAATGCTGGTGGGGTTGGCTGTAGAGGATTCAGTCCTGAAGGCATCCTGACTCAAGCTTCAGTTCAATTTGTGACCCTTATGGGATTTTGTGAAATTCCTGCTCCGTTCTGGGACTCGATTTTCCCATCTGTGTAAAGAGAGGGTTGGACTGTGCAAGTGAGAAGATCCCTTCCCGCATGGAATAGCTAAGGGCTCCTAGAAACCCAAGGGCCTTCCGACTGGGCTCGGCACCCCAGAAACCTCACCCTCCATGGCGATGGTGCCCTTAGCCAATGTTCATCTCCTCTGAGTAGGAAGGGCCCTCAACAGCTTTCTTTTTGGTGCTTTAAATTTGTTGACTATTGCAACCATAGCTCCAACTTCCCCTTCCTGACATCAGCAGTGTCTGGTCCAAATGGGCCCCCCATTTACTCTGGTTTCCATCATCCTTCCCACCTATACCAATCTAAAACTTGTTCAGGTAGTGTGTGTTTTGGCCTCCCCTGAGCCAGTTAACCCATCAGGCCGAGGACATGGAACACTGGTTCTTACAGGCTGGTACAGGCCCTCTGGTATTGTGGTGGCCATGAGCACGCCCTGCTCAGCTCTCCTGTCATGGGGGACTTGACTGATTGACAGCCCAGCTTCTGCCCCTTGCAACCCACCCCCAGGCCTTCCCTGAGCCCTTGCTTCCTGTGGTCTGCTCTCGGCCGATGACTGAGCATCAGGGCAAGATGTGGGCACCAAAGCAGGGACATTCTGGAGACAGGCCGGACTCTTCCAAAGAGAACCACAGGCTCGAGAGCCCCCCACTGGCCTCACTGAACGTTTCTTTGAACCATGCTGCAGTCCCAGACTCTTCTTACCCAATCTGCCTTCCTTTTCCCTCTCCTTCTCCAGGTGCCATACCCACCCAGGTCTGAGGGCTCTCCCTGCCTTGCCCTGCTCCCGCTC
The DNA here is from genome assembly GCA_004026745.1 of Myrmecophaga tridactyla. Classification (NCBI taxonomy): domain Eukaryota; kingdom Metazoa; phylum Chordata; class Mammalia; order Pilosa; family Myrmecophagidae; genus Myrmecophaga; species Myrmecophaga tridactyla. The sequence goes on along the minus strand of PVIY010062540.1, from coordinate 9,715 downwards.
CAGTGCTTCTCTGGCATATCTAATCCAATCCTGGCATCTGCCTCTCAGCGGACCTGCACGAACACGGCTAGGTGGGAGGCTGCACTATGCACACCCACAGCAACCAGCTAATGTTTAAGGAGCACACATTGTGGGCCAGGCCCCCTGTGCTAGGCCTGATACAGGTGCTCTCTGCTCCTTACCACAACCCCGTGGGGGAGCAGCTCTAACTATCCCATTTTACAAGAGGAAACTGAAACTCAGAGAAGGTAGGAATTTACTCAGAACCACAATTAGGTGGTAAGGGACTATCGAGTCTACAAAATTTTCTGTTAGTATCTCCCTCCCTTGTCTAGACAATATAAGCCCATGAGTGCAGGTGATAAGACTCTGTTGATCATCGTGTCCTGCTTCTCAGAGTCCCACGTCGCCCCTGGCATATCGGAGGCTCCCAGTTAGGAGTCGCTGAACGTGCAAATGACTAAATGAAGAGCCAAAGTGCTGTGAGCGATGGCCAGGTCATGTGAAAACATGGTCAAGAGGCTACAGGTAGAAAAGCTTTTGTTGGAAAGGCCTCAGCCCAGTAACACACGAGGGCATGAGTTTCTCTACTTATTAAAACTTATTTAACTTCTCTTTTTTTTTTTCACGCCATACTTGGAGGCGGAAGGGAACAATGCAAGGAACCAGTGGAACCCAGTAGAACTCCTGGCTCTGCCACCCACTCCTGGTGGGTGATTTATCTTTCCAGACTTCGGCTTCCTCATCAGTCAAGTGGGGACGGTAATGGTCATGTCACTGAGTGACTGGCAGAGGGAAGACCGAGTGGGCGCCCAGCCGGGCCCATGGAGATTGGGCACAGCCCAGTGTTGGGTTGAAACGAGCTGGAAGGAATGGTGGCTGCAGTGGCTGGAACATCAGTCCCCAGCGGGGCTCAGGAAGCCCAGAGCTGGCCGCCTGCTCCCTCCCCCCAGCTGCAGGGTGGCATGCTGCCAGCCCCTCCCAGCCTGTGGGTGAGTCTCAGGTCCCTGGCTGTCCCAGTTTCTTCTGACAGCGCAGGGACCATGTGTGAGTCACCGCATCACCCCCAGGTTTTTGCAGCTGCCCTTGGGCCAGTCAGGCCTGACTGGATTAGAAACTGGATCACATTACCCGCCTCCAGAAGTGGCAGGGCGTAGGGGATCAGGCTGGCCGTCCCTGCTGCTGGAGACAGCGGCATCAGCCGTTCGAACTCTCAGAGCCTCGTTCATCGAGGGGGAAGCTGAGGTCCAGAAAAGGGAAGGGACTTGCCCAGGGTCACACTGAAAGCAGAGGTAGAACAGGGACTAGAACCTAGATCTGCTGACAACCACCTCAAGAGCTCATTCATTCATTCATTCATTTTCTGGGTCCTATCTGCAAAATAAATATCTCAATTCTGTCCACTCTCCCTGCAGCCAATGCCACCCCCATGGGTGCAGCCACTGCCTGCTCTCACCTGGACACTGCCACCACCTCCACCCCAGCCATTCTTCACATAGCAGCCAGGAGGGCTCTTGAAAAAAAAATCGGTTCATGCCTCCACTTTGCTTGGATCCTGCCACAGTTTTCCATTTTGCTCAGAATAAAACCCTAGGATATTCCAAAGAGCCACGAAGCCCTGTAGGTGAGACTTGCCACTCTGGATCCTTCCTCTTCCCACCCTCCCCACTGCACACCCTGGTTGTGTATCTGGAAAACCCGATGTCAGTCCCACCCCAGAGACTTCGTACATGCTGTTCCCTCCGCCTGGAGCATTGTCTCCTGGCATTTCCCATGGCTGGTTCCTTCAGCCCTTCAAGTCTCAGGGCAAACATGTCCCACTTCTTAGGGTGCCTGGCCACAGCGGCCCTCCCATCCACCCCCAGACCCTCTGGCCTGATGCTCTGCCTTGCACCCCCCCAGCACACACCTCCACCAGGATGAGCTCGTTAGCTCATTTGCTTACTTGTTTATCAACTATATCCTTCACAAGAGGGAAGCTTCTTGAAGACACCACTCCTATTTTCTATGTCTTCAGTGCCTGGAAGTGGTCTTGGAGCAGAGTAGGTGCTCGTCAAATATTTCTGGAAGGAAGAAAGGGAGGGAAGGAGGGGACTGAGCAATAGTTGGTGGATATGGAGAGAAAAGAACTGATCTTGGGAGGAAAACTACCAAAGAAAATGTCTGCTTTTATTTTGTCCTTCACTTAGTCCCACTTCTTTTTTGAGTAATATTACCCACCTCATACGCCTTCTGGGCTCCCAGTGGCCGCCCCCTTCTGCTGTCTGATACACCCCTATTCTCAGGAAAACTAATTCACACTCAGGTACTATAACAGGAAACTCCCATTGAAAGGAAGTTTTTATCTTTAGCTGTCTTCAAAGGTTGAAGCTAAAGAAATGAATAGCTAATGGTGGAATCTCTGCCCCTAGTGAGGTTGGGGGAGTGTCCTGATGATTGCAATCACACTTAGTATGGAGTTATCTTTCTTTCTCAGGTAAAGGTTGGGTGTCCATCCCTAAGTCAGGCTGGACTATGCAGCCTTCTGGATTGTCCCCATCTCTGTCACCTCACTCCTCTCCCTCACCCATCACTTTCCCAAGATAAATCAACCAGGTCAGTCAACACGTTTTGATGAAAAAGAAACAAGTTAGTCTTTTGACATGACAAAATGGGCTTTTCTGGAGGCAGAGAGGCTGGGGCAGTCAGGAGCATGTGGAATCAGCACTGCTGGGCCAAGACAAGGCCCCTTTTGTGTCCAGGGACAAAGATAGAGTGTCCCAGCAAGATGGGGCCAGGGCCTTTCTAACACCAGCTCCGGCATCCTGGATTGGCTGGCAGTCAGACAAGTCCCCCCGCCTCGCCCTCCCCGCCCCGTGACTGAGACGGCCCAGGCTCCCAGCCACCAGCCCCCGCCACCCCTCCGCCCCTCCTTTTGACAAACAATTGGTGGGGATGTGTGTAAAATAAATCATGAAACCAAACTCTTGGTCCGTCCTGACCACCTGGTACTCTTGGGGTTCAGAGCTCTCAAATCCTACACACTTCGTGTTTGTGGGGTCAAGAGCCCTCAAATCTGCTACTTCCACAGCCTTTAGAGATGGACAGACTTGGGTTTGGTTCCAGGCTCAGGGCCTTAGTTGTATGACCTTGAGCAAAGCCGCTCCACCTCTCCGAGCCTCTGTTTCCCCACTCACAAAATAGCACCATCATAGTTCACCTCCAGCTGTTGTGCAGATTCAATGAGATGGCATATCCAAAAGAACAAGACACATGCCCAGCACAGAGAGGCCACTCAGTCTTTACGATGTACAGCACTTTACAGTTTATACATCGCTTCACCTTTATTATTTCATTAGATGTTCAGAAGATCCCCAAAAGGTAGGATAATCATTCCCACTGACGAAGGACAAACTGAGGCTGGAAGGGAATTTGGAGAATCTGAACTTCTAGGGAGTTGAGGCATTCTGGAAGGGGGTCCTGATGCCTCAGCAAGCCATGAGATGGCACAGGCTGACAGGCCCTGAGGGGCTGGAATTCTTGTAAGCACCAGAGCCAAGTGCTGGGTCATACCTCTGGGTCTTTGCACATCCTGCACTCCCTACAGGATATGCCCTTTTCTTCTTTTTCCAGATGAACACTGCCTCACCTTTTAAGCCCAAGGAAGGAGGAAATCCACTTTCATTGCAAAACCTTTTGTACTGTTTGACATTTTTACCATGTGACTAATATTTTTAAAATGGAAATGTTTTGTTGAATTTATTTATTCACCCAGCAGATATTTATTGCGTACCTTCTCTCTGTCACTCGTTAAACAAGAAGGCAGTATCTGCCCTCGTGGAGCTGACATTCCAGTTCACGAGCTCTTGACCTTGGTGACGCCTTGGGATCACCTGGAAGCGTCACAAAGTCCTGCTGCCTGACTGGCACCCCTGGGGGGTCACTGGGAGCTTAAAAACTCCGCAGGTGATTTCAGTGTGCAGCTGGGTTGAGAACCATTGTTTTGGGAGAGGAGACAGATGCACAAATCTCCAAACAATGTATCAGATGGTGGTACCTACTGTGCAGGAAATCAACACCGGGAAGAGGATGGAGGGAGCTGGGGGTGCTCTTTGAGAGAGCTTGGTCAGAATGGTGTGGGGAGCTGACATCGGAGCAGGGAGAGACCCAGAAAAAGTGAGGGAATGAATCCTGGGACCAGGCAAAGGGAGCAGCCAGGGATGGGAAGGCCCAGGGATGGGAAGGCCAAGGATGGGAAGGCCCAGGGATGGGAAGGCCCAGGATGGGAAGGCCAGGGATGGGAAGGCCCAGGGATGGGAAAGCCAAGGATAAGAAGCCAGGGATGAGAAGGCAAGGGATGGGAAGGCCCAGGGATGGGAAGGCCAAGGATAGGAAGCCAGGGATGAGAAGGCAAGGGATGGGAAGGCCCAGGGATGGGAAGACCCAGGGATGGGAAGGCCCAGGGATGGGAAGGCCCAGGGATGAGAAGGCCAAGGGTGGGAAGGGCCAGGGATGGGAAGACCCAGGGATGGGAAGGCCCATGGATGAGAAGGCAAGGGATGGGAAGGCCCAGGGAGGGGAAGGCCAGGAATGGGAAGGCCAGGGATGGGAAGACCAGGGAGGGGAAGACCAGGGATGGGAAGGCCCAGGGAGGGGAAGTGCCTGATGTGTGAGGTGTGTGAGGTGACCTGAAGTGTGAGGTGACCAGCGAGGCAGCCGAGTGGCTGGAACTCAGCCGGCAGGCAGCAGGGGAGAGAATTTGCAGATAGAAGGAGGTGGCTGGGCCTTGTCAGGATCTGCCTTGTAGACCAGGGTTTGCGGGGAAGATTCTAAATGAACAGATGGATCCTTGGCCAAGAAAAAGTTCCAAAATGACTGCTCTCGCTGATCCTAAAGCTCCAGCAGTCTTGTGTTTCCAGGTCCGCGGGCCTGAGGAATAATTGCTGCCTCGAGACCCTGACTTCTGGCTACCCTGGTATATCCTCTTGTTCCAGGCCCTGGTAATAGACCAGAAGCCGGGAAGAGAGAGTCCTCATGGGTCCCTCTCAAAGTGGGATCAGAACCAGCCTCTTCCTCCTTCTCCCTCCCCTCTCCCCACCTCCAGCCTCTAGGTGCAGGGGGCCTGGCTGGGAGCAGGTTGGGGGTACAGGTCACCATCAGAGGCTGAGGAGTCCAGCCCGCTGCCTTGGGGCTCTGTGCCCTCTATAGGGTTGGGAAGCTGCGTCTATCCCTCTGACAGGGTTCCGGGGCTCCCAGAGCTGGGAACTGCTCTGGCCTCAAAGATCAGAAGCAGGTTGGGCATGGCCAGGTATGGTCACAAAGCTGGAGAGGAGGGGGTGGCCGGGTCTGTAAGGAGCCCTGAGCTCTGGTCAGCATGACTGGGGCTCAGGGTCACCTTGTCCAGTGGAAATTCCAGAGGCTTCGAGTCTCAGATTCTTCCATATTAGGGTAGTAACTTAGAAAGTTATTTTAGAGTATTGCACATAATTGTGTTCAAATGATAAAGAAATGTCACGTTGTGTTAGCAGCTTAGATTTGAATGCTGTTATAACATCTGATAACATTGTATTAGAACGTTACATAATGTTAGGATGGTATTTTTTTTTAGAATGTTAGATTAGAATGTTGGTTAGCATTGTGCTAAAATGTTGAATTAGAATATCGAGTTGTGTTAGCATATTTGAGTGCTATGTTATAATATTATGTTAGCGTGATATATTAGAATATGATATTGTGTTGGAATGATTTGTTAGCATATTTTCTTAGAATGCCATGTGGAATCTTAAAATCCTAATAAGCCAGCTCCTGGAATCGGGGGTGATTTGACAGGGTGTAGTATGAAGCCAGGCCTGGAAATGGGAAGGCGGGGCTCAGATCCAGCTCTGACCCTGACTTCTTCCCCATCTCTTCCTCTCTCTGAACCTCAGTTTTCTCATTTTAAAAATGGGCCATTGTAATCCTAAAGAACACCTAGGGCAACACATAAGATTCCACAAGGGTTCCTACACTAGAGTAATTTTCCAGAAACCTACAACCTCCAGATAGGTCACTGGACCAGTTAAGTCCTGAGACCTAGAGGGCCCAGCCTCTCCAGAACATAAGATAGTTCCATCTGCCTACCCCGTATTAGTGACAGCCCTTTACAACATGAAAAAGTTAGAATGGCCATCACTCAAACACCCCTAAAGAGAGGGACAGAAAGATCAAAAGTGATGGTGGAGTTATACAGAGAAGGTACAATTTAACAAATGAATATGATTACTGAATCCTTAAATTGATATCTCTTTTAATCTCCAGTATCTTAGAGCAGCTAGAAGTAAAACCTAAAATTGTGGAATTATAACCCATGCCAAACTCTGAAATATGTTCTACAGCTAATTGTGATACTGTGCTTTGAAATTTATTGCTTTTTTGCATATATGTTATTTTTTACAAAAAAAAATCAATTGTGATGATAAAAAAAATAATTATGCCTTCTAGCCTCCATGTTCTGGAGCAGCTAGAAAGAAAAATCTGAGATGATGGTATGGTAGCCCATGACAAACTCTGGGATCTGTCCTATAACCATTTGTTGAAGAGTGCTTTGAAAACTATTGCTTTTTTCTTTCTTTGCTTTGTATATATATCATACAATTAAAAAGATTTAAAAAAATTGGACAGGAGGTCTCTTGGGTCTCTTCATATTCACTCTCCGGGGCTCTGAGTGCTGGACCCTGGCTCTTTGCCCCGCCCGGTCAGGAAGTGAGAATTGTCCTTAACAGGGAGGTTGAGCTTCTGGCTCATGAATAAGTGGGAGTGAACAGCTTCTGCACGGACAGGAAAAGTAAGCGGATCAAGTGTCCAGGGTGATAGAAACCCCAGGTGGCCAGTCCACAGGGAAAGAAACATGGGACCTCAGCCAGCTGGTCTCCGCCTCCCTAAAGGCACATCCCCGTCCCCCCCACCCCCAAACTGGGAGTGAACCACAGTGGACTGTCACCCTGCATTGACAGTGGATCAGTGGCTGGGAGCCACAGCTTGTCCCCAGGACCAGCTCCCACCCTTCACCCCTCACCAGAACCCATTGTTGGCCCCAGTGCCTGGCCGAATTCCTCTGACTGATGGCTGCTGCATTCAGCTCTGCACCCTTGCCAACGTGGGCTGGGTCCCTTCAGAAGTAGGCTTTGAACAGGTGGTTTGAGCAAAAATATCCTGGGCCTCCCCAACCCTCACTGCTCCTCACTCCCAAGAAGAAAAACCAAGTGATGCCAAGGCAACCTGGAAATCCATACACTCACGCATGCGCTGATGGTTACCTGCATCTCAGGGTCTTCACACTGGCCCATGCTCAGACGCGAGCTTTCCACGTCCTAAGACAATGAAGTGTCTAGGAAGAACACCAATGCTGGTGCTTGCACAAGCCACTTCCCTTCTGAACCTGTGTCTGAGTGTGAAAGGGATGGTAGTTGGATCTTACAGGGTATGGTGAGCCTGAACTTGAGCTAGTGCCTGTAAAGCACTTGGCGCAGCATTCATAAAGTGGCAACTCAGTAAGTGTTGACCTGTCTAGACCTCAGAGGAAGTCCACCTTTCCCATGTCTCCTCAACCTCCAGCTCAGGGTCTGGACCCAGCTGCATGGCCTGCTCCAGCTTTGATGGCAAAACCCATACCCCATGGCCATCCTAACATGGGAGGGGAGATCCACAGAAGAAAAGGAGCAGGGAGTCTTTGGAGTTGGGAGAGTTCCAGAGAAAGCTTCCTTGGAAGCAAGCTGGGATTCAGTATGCTGGATTTTGGTGAAACAAACTCATCCCTAGACCCCTGCAAGGTCCGATGTGGCCTTGAAGCCTCATCAGAAAGTCAGGAAGCTGAGCAAAGTTCTAGACCCACATTGCATCACTGGCTAACCAATTCCTGTCACTGGGCCTCAGTTATCTTGTCTGTAAAATGGGCAAGGAGCAAGCCAAGGATAAAGGCCCTGAGGCAGGAAAGAACCTGATTTGTCTTGGAAGGCCAATGTGGCTGGAACCCAAAGAGGTCTGAGGGCCAGACACACAAGGCCAGGGTGACCCAGACTGGTAGACTGGCTTTTTTCCCAACCATGATGAGAACATGTGGATGGTTTGTTTGTTGGTTAAATTGTACTAACACACATATAGGATAAAATTTGCCATTTTAACCATTTCAAGTGGCATTAATTACATCTCCAACATAGCATACCACCATCCATGACCAAAGTTTTTTCATCACCCCGAACAGAAACTCCATCCTCATTAAACAGTAACTCCCTTTCACCCACCCCTCTGGTAACTTCTACTCTACTTTCTGTCTCTAGGAGTTTGTTTATTCTAGAAATTCTACATAAATGGAATCACATACTTGTCCTTTCACTCCATACAATGTTTTCAAGGTTTACCCACGTTGTAGCTTGTATTGTCACTTCCTTCCTTTATGTGGCTGGAAAGTGCTCTATCCTATGATGTGCCACCCATGGAGGGTTTCAGGAAGTAAAGAGACCTTGTGATGTCTGTTCAAATGACAAGGATTAAAGCTTCGAGTGGCAGCTCAAGACCAGGGAGGAGGCTGGTGAGAATGTCCTGGTGAGAGACAAGGCCAGAGTTTGGGAAGCAGGGGCCCGCCTTCAGCATGGGGGCAAAGGGGGCCAAGAGTTGTGTGGGACTAGCCTGACAGCATCCCCAGGGCTTTCGAGGTGGGCAAGAGAACAGCCCCAACCATTCCAACTGAGTCTGAGGCATGGGGAGGAGCACTTTTGCCCCCATGAACTTCTTTTGAAATTCTGTGCCCTGCCTCTCCCAGGCGTGCCTTTCTCTAGGGAAAAGGAAGATGAGCTGTGACCCTGGGGGTTGTAGAATGAGCCCTGGAAATGTCCAGTTTTATAACAGGAACTGAACCATTGAGAAGATGGGGAAGCTGGCACCAAGGAGAGGGGATGTGGCCGTGGGCCCGGTTCAGTGGTGATGAGTCAGGGACAACTGGGCTGCACTCAGTTCCTTTTCATTCTGCAAGATCCACGAGGTATCTGAGGTTAAACGCGTCCATTCCAGGGCAGGGCAGGCCTGGCTTGAACCCTGGCTCCCTCTGACTCACCATGTGATGCTGTGCAGGCTGCTGGTCCTCTCTGAGCCTTGGTTTCCTCATCCGTATCGCTGCTGGGAGCTATGTGAGATAATGTATGCAAAACACTTAGCACAGCCGCAGGAGCTCAATAATGGATCTTTGCCATGCCATTGCTTGTTACTGTTATAACTATCATTATTATCAGAGGAGACTTTCCAACTGCTTTGGACACCCAGCAGAATTATAGACTCCAAGAAGCTGGGCCAAGGAGAATGTCAGAGGATGCTGTCCCTGGATCCAGTGCCCTCACTTCAGCCACCAAGCTTACCTGTTTTCCGGCGTCTTTGCATGTCTCATATTTAAAGTGAAATGTCATGGGCCAAAGAGAAGGAAAGATAGCCAGCTCTAGGGAAGATGATGAGAGATTATATGCAAGCTTCATAGATTCTCCATGCCAAGATGGCAGAGGGCAGCCTGGGCAAAGACTTGGAGGTCGAGAAACTTCTCTTCTTCATTTGGGGTAGGCAGCAAAGAGTTGGCCATATTGGGCCAAAGTGGTGGGTTTGCAAAAGGGTGGGTACAAGGAAATAAAGGTGTCAGGCTGTGGCAGATCATGGGTGGCAGGGTAGGGGGCTTGATTTTCACCCTGGAGGTGATGGGAACCATGAGTGCTCTGGG
>PVIY010062539.1:0-10834 GCA_004026745.1 Myrmecophaga tridactyla | reverse complement strand
TAAAAAAAAAAAAAAGCCTAGGGGAGGAAGAAAGCAGTAATAGATATGTGTGCGGCTAAAAATAAATCGCATTCTTCAGATTGCATATCATTGATCGAAGAGTTTAAAAACCTAAACAGCAGAAAGACTAATCCTATCAACTGAAAATATTAAACCTATTTACATATAAGAAAAACATAAAATAAGCAGTTACTGAACATTTTATTTTGTAATAGTAAATCAACACAGACCTCCCATTGAGAGATCACATTTTTTAGCTTCTGGATTTCAGCATCTTTCCTTTCAAGTTCCAATTTTAGTCTTTCAATTCTTCCATCTTTCAGAACCACTTTCTAAAAAAAAAAAACACCATTTTAGGACTAAGATTGTTCTGCTTATTCTGGTTTACATTTTCCCTTTGTATAAAGTTTAAGAGGGAAAATCATGGTCCAATACACTTTCAAAAGCAACCTTAAACTGTTGAACTACATATCAACTCAATCTATAATCTTAATTATGTACAGTACAAGCATATATTTATGATTATTGCCAAATTACAAACATAACCTATGACAATATCAGGGCTTTGAAATGATATATCCTCTTGTGGAATAAACTTAAAAAAAATGCCCTGTGACAAACTGTTATTAAATCGCTCTTGAAAATCCAAAAGAATTGAAAAACTATAAAAATAAAAAATACATTTTAAATACAAAATTCTCTTTATCAGCAATTACCAGTAAGAAGATTTAACTGGAAAAATAATTTCTTTCCAGCAGCAATAAAAATAACCCTAGGAATAAAGTTAGAAAAATTCAGGATCTATATTATGAACATTTTAAAACTTTAGAAAAGGGCACAGAAAAAAATATGTTTGTAGACAGAAGACTAAATATTACTAAGTACTTATAAGTTTGGTAAAATTTCAGTTGAAATTCCAATAGCATTTTTGTTCTTTGGAATTTAGCAAGATAGTACAAATTTCATCTGGTAGAATAAATGATAGAAACAAACAGAAAATTAAAGTGATGAAGAGGGATTTGCAATACCAAATAATTGTATATTACAAAATAAAACTAATTAAAATAATATAATCATGGCACCTCAGTTGACAAAGCAAGGTACCAGGAAAGAAAGTCCAGAAGGAGACTAAAGAAGATAAAAATAACTTATTATAAATGAAGATGGTATTTTGAAGATGTGAGAAAAGGCTGGATTACAAATAATGCTAGGTTATAGGACAAATGGCTAACTGGGAAAAATCGAGTTAAATCCCTATCATCTTCACTATATACCAAAATAAATAAATTTAAATGTAAAAAATGATAAAAATATGAATTGACTCTATTTATCTAAGGAGTAATGCAGCAACATTAAGTTATTCCACAAATATTCGCTGAGCATCTAGCTGGTAGATACTAGGTGTACGACGGTGAACCCAACTGAAAAGATTCTTACCTCTATAGGTAGGACTTGTCTGGTGTATGAGACATATTACATAAACAAATACTGTAATTATAAACCCAGGTATGTAAGCTATGAAGAAAACAAACATACAATGCTATAAAAGGAATAATGTGGATTTCCTTGAAGATCAGGGAAACTCTCTATGAGCAAGTGACCCTTAAGATGGACCTTGAGTAATGGGTATATTGGCTAAGTAAAAAGTAGAGGAGCTTTCCAAGTAGAAAGAATGGCAACTGTAAAGGCCCTAAGACAGGAAAGAATCTGGAGAATTTGAAGGAAAAAAGAGGCCAAAATAATTCAAATACAATGAGGGGGAAGATACTATGAGATGACTTTGGGAAAACAAGCTACAGGTCATTTTAAAAACCCTGTATTTATTCTCAGTAAATAAAAAGCCTGTGAAGGGTTTTGAGCAGGATTACCATATTGTTAGAAGGAAAATGGATTGAAGTGAGGTTAAGACAGAGGTAGAAAGATCCTTTAATTGCTACCGCAAGCTCAGGTCAGAGATGACTGCATTGGATTAGGGTGGAAGTAGTTGAAATGGAGAGAAGTGCTATGTATTTGAAAAAATAATTTGGAAGCAGAATCAATTACATTTGATGAGAGACTGAATGTGGCAAGTGAGGCAGATTGACATTTCAATCTAAATTTCTAATTTAAGGGGAAAAAGTAGATAGATTGAAATTAGGAATATATATACCATTAGGCCCAGGAATCTCACTTCCAGGAATTTATCCTAAAATAGACAAGTGAGGTTGGGGGGGGGGAGTGATTATTTCAGATTTATTACAACAAAAATTCATCCTCTAGCTTTCCTACTAATGACATACATGACTTTCCCCTTTCAACTACAATCACATGTTAATTACACTCATGATAATGTGCTACCATCACCTGTATATTTCCAAATATTTACAATCAACCTTATTAGAATTCTGTACAAATTATCACCTCCCAATTTTCTATTGTCATTCTATATCCTAGTAACCTATATTCTAGAAATGAACTCCGTGAGTTTGCTGAGTATAATTAGTCAATATTAGTGAGATCATACAATATTTGTCCTTTTGTATCTAGCTTATTTCATGCAACATAATGTCCTCAGGGTTCATCCATGAGCCCAGTTAGCCATTTGTCCTATAACCTAGCATTATTTGTAATCCAGCCTTTTCTCACATCTTCAAAATACCATCTTCATTTATAATAAGTTATTTTTATCTTCTTGTATGCATCAGGATTTCATTCTTTCTTAAACTTGAATAATCTATAGTTTGTATATACCACATTTTGTTTATCCACTTATCGGTTAATGAACACTTGGATTGTTTCTATCTTTTGGCAATTGTGAATAATGATATTATGAACATATGTATGCAAATGTCTGTTCACATCCCTGCTTTCAGTACTTCAGAGTGTATTCCTAGTAAGGGGTTTGCCAGATGATACAGCAACTCTATATTTAGCTTCCAGGAAAACCACTACACTGTCTTCTCCAGCAGCTGTACCATTCTACATTCCCACCAGCAGTGAATAAGTGCTCCTATTTCTCCACATCCTCTGCAACAATTGTATCTTCTGTTTTTATTTTTAATAGTGGCCATTCTAGTAGGTGTGAAATGATATGTCATTGTGGTCTTGATTTGCATTTCCCTAATAGCTAGTGATGTTCTGCATCTTTTCATGTGCCTTTTAGCCATTTGTATTTCTTCCTTGGAAAAATGTCTATTCAACTTTATGTTCATTTTTAAGTTAGGTTGTCTTTTTACTGTTGAGTTGTAGGATTTCTTTATATATTCTGGCTATTAAACCTTTATCAGATATGAGGTTTTCAAATATTTTCTCCAACTGAGTAGACTGCATTTTTCACCTTCTTGAAAAGGTCCTTTGAAGCACAAAGGTATTCAATTTTGAGGCAGTCCCATTCATCTATTTTTAATTTCATTGTTTGTGCTTTGGGTGTAAAGTCTAAGAAACTACTGTCTCCCACAAGATCTTGAAGATGCTGTTCTACTTTTTCTTATAGGAGTTTAATAGTCCTGGCTCTTATATTTAGATCTTTCCACTTGTTTTTTTTTTACATGGGCAGGCACCGGGAATCGAACCCGGGTCCTCTGGCATGGCAGGCAAGCATTCTTGCCTGCTGAGCCACCGTGGCCCTATATTTAGATCTTTGATCCATATTGAATTAAATTTTGTATAGGTGGTAAGATAGGGGTCCTCTTTCATCCTTTTGGATATGGACATCTGGTTCTCCCAACACCCTTGATGAAGAGACTGTTCTGTCCCAAGTAAGTATGCTTGGGAGCCTTGTATAAAATTAGTTGACAAAAAAAAATTGATGTTAGATGTGAGGGTCTATTTTTGCATTCTCAGTTAGATTCCATTGATCAGTATGTCTATTTTTATGCCAGTACCATACTGCTTTGACCACCGTAGCTTTATAAAATGCTTTAAAGTCAGGAGCTAAGAATTTTCTGACTTCATTCTTCTTTTTCAATATGTTCTTGGCTTTCAAAACATTTCATCCTTCCAAATAAATTTGCTAATTGGCTTTTTCATTTCTGCAAAGCAGGCTGTTGGAATTTTGGTTGGGAATGCATTGAATCCGTAAATCAACGACTGACATCTTAACAATATTTAGTCTTCCAATCCAAGAACGCAAAATATCTTCTATTTATTTAGATCTCCTTTGATTTCTTTCAGAAACTGTTTTGTTGTTGTTGTTTTTGTTTTTAGTTTTCTTTGCACAGGTCTTTTACATCCTAAATTAGATTTATTTCTAGATATTTGATCCTTTTAGTTGCTATTGTATATGGAATTTTTTTCTTGATTTTTTTCTGCAAATTGCTTATTTATAGTATACAGAAATACTACTGATTTTTGCATGTTGATATTGTATTCTGCCACTTTACTGAACTCATTTATTAGTTCTAGTATCATTTTTGTAGATTTTACAGAATCATGTCATCTGTAAATAGTCAAAGTTTTACTTCCTCCTTCCTGATTTGGAGACCTTTTATTTCTTTTTCTTGGCTAACTGCTCTAGCAAGAACTTCTAGCACAATGTCGAATAGCAGTAGAGACAGTAGGTATCCTTGTCTTGTTTCCAATCTTAGAGGGCAAGCTTTCAGTCTTTCACAATTGAATATGATATGATCTGCAGGTTTTTCATATATGCCTTTTATCATGTTGAGGAAGTTTCTTTCTATTCCTATCTTTTGAAGTGTTTTCATGATGAAAAGATGCTGGATTTTGTCAAATGCCTTTTCTGATGAAGATGTACATTTTCCCCTTCTATTTGTTAATATGGTGTATGCATTAGTCAGGGTTCTCTAGAGAAGCAGAACCAACAGGAGATATCTGTAAATACAAGATTATAAAAGTACCTCATGCAACTATGGGGATGCAAGAGTCCAACATCCATAAGGCAGGCTGTGAGGCTGACAACTCAAATGGAGGGTCATGACAAACTCCACACAAGAGGCTCACTGGCTGAAGAAGCAGTAAAAATTCTCTCTTCTCCCTTAAAAGTATTTGACTGATTGGTTTATCTCATTTGTGGGAGAAGTGGCCTTAGTTGAACGTAGATGTAATCAGCCACAGATGCAATCAACTGACTGATGATTTAATAAACCAGCCTTCTGGTTTATCAATCAGCCATGAAATATCCTTGCAGTAATGGTAATGCCAGTGCTTGCCTGACCAGACAAATGGATAGCATCACCTGGCCAAGGTGACATCAGAACCCATTGCATTAATAGATTTTCTTGTGTTGAACTACCCCTGCATACCTGGGATAAAACCACTTGATCATGGTGAACAATTCTTTTAATGTACTGCTGGATTTTCAATTTGCACGTGCTTTGTTGAGGATTTTTGCATCTATATTCATTAGAGATATTGGTCTATAATTTACTTTTCTTGTAGTAATTTTGTCTACCTAATAATTTGGTATTAGGATGATGTTGGCCATGTAGAATGAGTTATGTAGTGCTCCATCCTCTTCAATTTTTCGGACGAGTTTGAGCAGGATTGGTATTAATTCTTCTTGAATGATTAGTAGAATCCACATGTGAAGCCATCGAGTCCTGGGTTTTTCTTTTTTGGGAGGTTTTTGATGACTGATTCAATCTCTTTACTTGTGATTGGCTTGTTGAAGTCTTCTATTTCTTCTATAGTCAGCATAGGTTTTTTGTGTGTTTCTAGAAAATTGTCCATTTCATCTAAGTTGTCTAATTAGTTGATATACAGATATTCATAGTATCACTCTTATGGTCTTTTTATTTTTGTGGGTTCAATAGTAATGTTCCCCCTCTCACTTTATTTATTAATTTATATCTTTTTTTCTTTGTCAGTTTAGCTAAGGGGCTGTCAATTTAATCTTCTTATAGAACCAACCTTTGTTTTGCTGATTCTACATATTTTTTGTTCTCAATTTATTTCTACTCTACTCTTCATTATTTCTTTCCTTCTGTTTGTTTTGAGATTAGTTTGCTGTTATTTTTCTAGTTCCTCTATGTGTGCAGGAGGTCTTTGATTTTAGCTCTTTCTTCTTTTTTTAATGTAGGCATTTAGGGCTATAAATTTCCCTCAGCACTGCCTTTGCTGCATCCCATAAGTTTAAATATGTTCTATTCTTGTTTTCACTCATCTCGAGATATCTACTTATCTCTCTTGCAATTTCTTCTTTGACCCCCTGATTGTTTAAGAGTGTGTGTTTAACCTTCATATATCTGTACATTTTCCAGTTCTCTGTCTGTTATTATTTTTCCAGCTTCTTTGCATTATGATCAGAGAAAGTGCTTTGTATAATTTCAATTTTTAAAATTTATTGGTCACCTATTTTGTCACCCAACTTGTGGTAAATCCTGAAGAATGATGCATGAGCACTTGAGGTGAAAGTATATCTTGCTGTGTTGTTCTGTATATGTCTGTTAAGTCTAACTCATTTATCATATTTATCTATTTCCTTATTGATCGTCTATCTAAATGTCCTATCTATTTATGAGAGTGGTGTACTGATGTCTCCAACTATTACTATAGAGACATCTATTTCTCCCTTCAGTTTTGACAGTGTTTGCCTTATGTATTTTAGGGCACCCTGGTTAAGTGTATACATATTTATGATTGTTATTTCTTCTTCTTGGATTGCCCTTTTTATTAATATATAGTGTCCTTCATTGTCTCTTATAACAGTTTTGCATTTAAAATCTATTTTGTTTAATATTATTATAGCTTACCACAGTTCTTTTTTGGTTACCCAAGTAACCAAAGATACCCATTTGTATGGGATATCTTTTTCAAGGCTTTCTCTTTCAATCTATTTGTATCCTTGGGTCTAAGGCAAGCCCTTTATAGACAGCACATAGTTTGTAAATACTTTTCAAAATCCATTCTATCAATTTGTGTCATTTGATTGGGGAGTTTAATCCATTAACATTCAATGTTAATATTGTAAATGCAGTACTTACTTCACCCATTTTATCCTTTCACATGTTGTTTCAGTTTACTAATGCTACTGGAATGCCATATACCAGAAATGCAATGACTTTTATAAACGGGATTTATTAATTTACAAGTTTACACTTCTAAGGCCAGAAAAATGTCCAAGCTAAGGCATCTAGAGATTGACTCCGAAGAAAGGCCAAATGGCGTCCAGGATTTCTCTGTCAGGTGGGAAGGCACGTGGTCAGTGCCTGAGGTACTTGCTTCTGGTTTGTTGTATTGTGCTTCTAATTCCAGTGGTTTCCTCTCTAAGCATCTGTGGGCCCTCACTTAACTTCTCTAGAACAAAATTCTGTGTTCTGACTTGCTCAGCATCTCAAGGGAAGGCACATGGCAACATCTGTTCAGCTCTTCTCCCAGCTTCTGTTTTCAAATGGCTCTCACAGATCCCATCGGTCCTTCTGGCATATTTCTCTGCATCTCCAAATGTCTGCATCTGAACTTTCTCCAAAATGTTTTCCTTTTTAAAGGACTCCAACAAACTAAACAAGACCCACCTTGAATGAACAGAGTCACATCTCCATCTAATCAAAACATGTCAATGGAAACAATCTTATTAAGAAGTCCTATCCTACAATATTGGATCAAGATTAAAGAACATGGCTGCCCCCACAAGACTGGATTAGGGTTAAAAGAACATGGCTTTTCTGAGGTATATAACAGTTTCAAACCAGCACATATGCCATTTCTTATTTTTGTTTCTCTTTTTATTCTTTTAGTTACCCAAATGATAATCTTCATTTCTATACTCTCCCTCAACCTCTCTCTCCTGTCTTTTCCTTCCAGCATGCAGAACTTGCTTTAATATTTCTTGTAGGGCAGATCTCTTGTTAACAAATGTTCTCAGTTTCTGGTTATCTGTGAATATTTTAAAATCTCTCTCATTTCTGAAGGACAGTTATGCTGGATAAAGAATTCTTGGCTGGCAGTTTTCTCTTTCAGTATCATAAATGTATCATATCAATGGCTTCTCACCTCCATGGTTTCTGATGAGAAATCAGCACTTAGTCTTACTGAGCATTCCTCGTGGGGTCAGAAAGCAGGAGATGGTCCCCGTGACCTCACACATGCTTTCCTATATTTAAAAGTTATTGTCAAGGAGGGTCCAAGATTGTGGCTTAGTGAGGCGTGGAATTTAGTTCGTCTTCCAGAGCAGCTAGTAAATAGCAAGGAAAAGTACAGAACAACTGCTGGGGCCACATTGGTGAGAGGACCCACAGTGTACTCCAGTTTGGACAACCTGGACCAGATGTGATCTCAGTCCCCCAAGCGTTGGAGGCCAGCACCCCTCCCACACAGGCTGCTTCCAGGAGGGGAAAGGAGAGAGACTTTACTAACAGCAAGGGATTGAGTTCAACCAAGCTCCAATTGTGGAATTAATAAACAAATTCTGACTGCTAAAATAGACCCCCAGCTCAGCTGAACCCTGAGTAAAAGCTGAAGTTGCTGGTTTTTACCCCAGTACAGAGGGGGCAGGGCTGATGGCAAGGGCGGAATTAAGCTTGTAGGAGAGGCAAAGAGACTGGTTAGGTGATAGGAAGTAATTCCCTGGAAGCTGTGCCTTCCCCAGGAGAGAGAGGACCCAGTTCAGGTGGAATCTCTATCTCAAGGAATTCAGACCCCAGGGTCTAGAAAACTGAAGTGATTAAAGCCAGCATACAACCTCTCCTCTGTCTTGAGCATGTCCCAGCAGGTTGAGTCTTCTGAAGTTAAAGGAACTACATCACTTTATGCTGATGGAACCCACAGGCAGACAAGTGCCACATACAGGGCAGGAAAGGAAAAACACCTAGAGGCTTCATAGGAAACTCTTTCAACCTGCTGGGTCTCATCCTCAGGGAAAACTGATGCAGGTGACTCTTTCCTCCTGAGAAGAGGCCAGTCTAGTCTGGAAAATCTGACTGGGGTCTATAATACCTAAATAGACCCTCCTAAGGGGGAAAAAAAGGAACATACAGGCAGGGCAAGAAACAAGACAACAAGAACTGAAAAATTATGATCTGTTCAATAAAACCTAAGCTAGAAGTCTAGAATAAGCTGAACTGAATGTCAAAGAACAAACAGACAACAAAGTCATCCAGCAAGAAAATCCGAGGTAAAAAAGTGAAAACAATCTCCAGAATAAACTAATTAAGGTAATTAAATGTCTAGATGCCAGCCAAAAATAATGATTCATACTAGGAAAATTGAACATATAGCCCAATCAAAGGAACAAAACAACAATTCAAATGAGATACAGGGGTTGAAACAATTAATTCAGGATGTTCAAATAGAGAGGGAAAACCTCATCAAAAATCAAATCAATGAATCAAGGAAGGATATAAGGAAGGCAAGATATGAAAAAAAGAAGAAATTGAAAATCTGAAAAAACAAATCACAGAACTTATGGGAATGAAAGGCACAGTAGAAGAGATGAAAAAAACAACAGAAACGTAAAATGTTGGATTTCAAGAAACAGAAGACAGGATTAGTGAACTGGAGGTCCGAACATCTGAAATCCAAAAAGCAAAAGAAAATATAGGGAAAGAATGGAAAAATATGAGCAGAGACTCAGGGAATTGAATGACAACATGAAGCACATGAATGATATGTGTTGTGGCTATCCCAGAAGGAGAAGAGAAGGGAAAGGAGGAGAAAAACTCATGGAGGAAATTATCACTGAAAATTTCTCAACTCTTATGAAAGACTTAAAATTACAGATCCAAGAGGTGCAGCATACTCCAAACAGAATAGATCCAAATAGACATATTCCAAGACACTTACTAATCAGAATGTCAGATTTCAAAGAGAAAGAGAGAATTTCAAAAGCACCAAGAGAAAAGCAATCCATCACATAAAAGGGAAGCCCAATAAGTCTATGCATGGATTTCTCAACAGAAACCATGGAGGCGAGAAGACAGTGGAATGATATATTTAAGATACTAAAAGAGGGCCACTGTGGCTCAGCAGGCAAGAATGCTCGCCTGCCATGCCAGAGGACCCGGGTTCGATTCCCGGTGCCTGTCCATGCAAAACAACAACAACAAAAAAAGATACTAAAAGAGAAAAACTGCCAGTCCAGAGTTCTATATCCAGAAAAACTGTCGTTCAAAAATGAGACAGGAAGGAAGACACATTTAAGGCTTGGCCAAGATGGCGGCTTAGCAAGGTGCGCGATTTAGCTCGTCCTCCAGAACAGCTACTAAATAACCAGGAACAGTATAGAACAACTCCTGGGGCCATGTCAGAGACCGGACGCACAGTGTACTCCATCTGGATAAGCTGAACTGGCTGCGAGCGCCCCCCAGAAGTGTGAGTTCCCCAAGCTGCGGTGGCCGGTGCCCCTCCCCAACAGGCTGCTTCCAAGAGGGGTAAGGAAAGGGACTTTACCAGCAGCAGGGGCTGAGCACAATCAAACGCCAATTATGGAATTAATTAACAAATTCTGACAACTAAAAATAGGCCCCCAGCTCAGGTGAACCTGGTCAAAGCAGAAGTCACTCATTTTTGCCTCAGTGCCAAGGGGGCAGGGCTGACGGAAAAAGAAAAAAAAAAAGAAACAGAGGCTTTTGTGGCTGTGTTTTCACAAAGGCTTGGCTGCCATTGGATACAGCAGCAGGACTTCTCAGGCTGCAACTGCCCAAGGCATAGGCAGAAACAAGCTCCTTTGAGAGCTTATCTGGAGCCTGTGCCTTCCCCAGGGGAGGGGAGAGGCCCAACTCAGGTGGAATGTCTGTCTCCCTTAAGGAATTCAGACACCAGGGCATGGTAATTTGAAGCCATTAAAATCAGCCTACAACCTCTCCTCTGTCTCCACCATGCCCCCAGCAGGGAGAGTCTGCCAAAGTTAAAGGTACCATGTCATCTTATGCTGGTGGGACCTGTAGGCAGACAAGCGCCA